>JNEV01001104.1:0-251556 GCA_000697495.1 Saksenaea oblongispora B3353 | reverse complement strand
GGGCAATCTGTTTTTGTTGTTGCTGCTGTGGTTGTTGTTGTTGTGCTACCAGTAAATTGGTAAGGACTGCAAGCTGTGCTTGCAGGTTCTTGACCAATTTCCAAAGTTCATCTCGGGTCATAGACTCGGGACTTGGTGTTGAGGCTGGTAGGGTAGTAGGTCCAAAGTCAAAATTGCTCATCGTTATACTATTCCGACGGCGTTTTTTGGAGCTTGGTGGATGCGGAGGTACAATGTCAGTAGTGACAGTAGCACTGGGACTGGGCTGTGTGTCGGGAATTGCTGATAAAGTTGGTGATATGGGAGGAATCGGGTGAGGACTGTTTGGTGAAAAAATTTTTGCTTCGGAGTTGGTTGATGCGGTAATCGAAAAAAAGATATAAAAGGGCTTGGACTTTACGCGCGCGCGACTTCTATATCCCTCTCAGATAGTATAGTGGTGAGTATCCCCGCCTGTCACGCGGGAGACCGGGGTTCAATTCCCCGTCTGAGAGTTTCTTTTTGCACAATTTGCGCCTGAAACTCCGCTGTCAAATCAGAAGGTCGTATTTTTTTCTTGTCGTGCGAGTGATATGGGTTCCTGATCTGTGTTATCTTCCTGGAAACGGTCAAACCCACTGGGGATCAAGGATAACAGAAAATATAGAGTGGACGTAAGCGAATTTATTTTGTATGCGATCGTGTGCATATTTATATATTTTCTAAGACTAATTGTAACAATACTCCTTTGGACGAGTATTCATAAAAGTATATTAGAAGGTATAGTGTAAGCTTGCTGAGTAACGGTTCTTGGTAGTATTGACGAATCTGGATGATTACCGAGATGTCAAGGAGCTTGATGTTTTGGGGCTTGGCCCAATTGTAAAAGTTTGTGCGACTATGCCTTTTGCGCGTATGATACTTTCTTTTAATTCTGTCATATCAATCTTGAATCTGAAAGAACGGCACAAGATCGCACGAGGATGATAGAGGCTGATACAAACGTCGCGCATGCCAAAAGCCCCAACCAATCACAATGTTGATACGCAGATCAGTATTTTTTAATACCAGCAACCTCTTTTTCGTTCGGAATAGAACAATCACGACAGTGGACGCAATGGTCTTGACGAGACTATTTTTACGCGACAAGTTCCACTCAACTTCTACACGACTTTTGCGCGATTTCCCCGATCCAACGCGATTGTTTTAGTGAACACGTTGGCAGCAATGACAACCTAGAAAAATATAAATACTCTAGACTTTAGAAGAAAAATAAAGATCATCTATTCTAATTTTTTTTTCATTTCCCTGTGATACTCCGTGAGCTTGACTACAGAAGTACTTTTCAAGAAGACGGCTCATATCCAGGCCTACTATGTTTACGACACAAATAAAACAGAAAAGGTAAATGATGCTTTATCGCTGTACAGATGCCCCTTTTTATATTCTATTATATTGTATTTATTATGTAATCGGCTTCAGTGATCTGATACCAATAGGAATCATGTGTAAGTGTTGTTGAAGACGTCTACTGTTTTTAGAGAAGACTGAGGATCAAAATAATTACCATGTTAGAATTTCGAGCAGTCATGTCACTTTGTTGTAAACGAGAGACATAGAGCCAAAACTAAGTTAATAATTAAGTGCCCGCTCCCAAAGTCTAAAAGACAGGAGCGTGGGTACTGTTTAAGGCATCTTCTTCGAAGAATAAAACTTAGTCTCACGTACTTCCGTATCGCCTACTAAGCAACATCACACACTTGATCTAAAAGCAATGAGTGAGCGTTACAATATGGTGCTTTTTCATTTCAGTTCTAATTGTCTGGTAGGTTTGATATTATAGGAACCCCCCCAATTCTGTCATATTGTAAATATGATATTCTCGTTCTATAATATGCCATATAGTTGATATGTTGTCATGCAGCGTTACAAGTGTATCTTGACTATAGCTCCATAAATACTTGGGGATACATACACAAAGAAAGTTATACCAGCAACAGTCATTTTAAGTTCCTAGTGAGTATCAGACTATGTCAAACTCAAATACCCAAAGCTGTAAAAGGCCGAACAAAAGAAAGAGAAAAGAAAACTAGAGATTCCGGATCAGTAGTTCTACTAAAGAAGTTGCTCGTTAGTACATTATGAATATATTTACCCAAACCTTGATAGAAAACGGATCATAAAATCAGTTGATATGATTGTCTCTCAAGCAATTAGCAGTTATATCGCGAAAATATGATGTCGCAAAAGAACAAGAGGGTGAGACAAATGCAACAGATCTGAACATGAATCAAAGAACAAAAACAAAAGAGAGAATGTCAACAGTTACTTTCACGAGAGTGACAAACGTATATAAGACATATTAATGTCAAAGCAAAAGCATCGATATGAATAACTGATTGATTGACGCTGGTGATATAACAAGCTTACTTGTATAAATAGAACATCTAGTTGGATTATATTACTATGTAACCTACTCATAGGCTGTATACAAGAAAAGTACCAAAAAAAAAAAAAAACGAACAAGAATTACCGGCAGTAGCTAATTGCACCATAGTTAGGATGTGTCAAACTTAGATTGTAAGGGATTCTGGAAAATGTTGCATGTGAATAAGGCGACCTGTGAATCATAAAGATAGAGTTTGGCCAAAATAAAGTTGGGTCGAAACAGAGTTCAACTGAAATAAAGTTTGACAGGTATGTGATCGAGCACGCCTACCGCTTGAGATATTCGCAAAGAGAAGAAAGATAACAGTCAAAGAGGGACTTTGAAATTCTTGGATGCCTTTCGTCGTATCTGGACAGATATTTCAGTAATATCAGCTCCGACAGTATATAAGTTACGTAGACCAATTCAAGTAAACAACTTAACTCAATAAAACAGAGCCTCACGATGCTTCCTCGTCTACGACTACATCAAGAATACCATACCTTTATTTCGAAAAATAAACTTTATCTTTATACAACGGTGATTATTGATATATGTATGTATGCTATAGTCTGAATATCTTTGTATTGTGAGTGAGGGAGATCTGCATTGTACAGGAAGTGTATAGATCAATAAACCTTTATAACGGAGTTATATGAAAGATATGCTGTGAGGGAGCTTGACAACATATCGATTACACAACAGTACGGTTTATGGTTATCATAATGCAGTTCTATTATGGATACGGTAGTATGAGACCATATGATTACCTATTGGAGGAGAAGAGGATAATAATGGAATGTGTATGATTGTGACATGTTGATGTTATGTAAATACGATACCGCTAGTATCTCTATCATTGCTGCGATGATATCAAACAAGGAAAATTTTTATCCAGACAACGACCTTATTCACTCAATCTAACATACAGAAAAAAAAGGAGAATTACTGTATATTGAACGCCTTCACGTTTTGGGACGACAAGACACCTCGGTAAATCTCATCAAATGTTAGTAGACTGTGAGAAAGAAGAATTTGAACAGCCATCAATAAGTCAACAGGTAACGAAAGTACGACTTAAAAAATGTACATTAGCTGGTTTTAGCGGTTATAGCCAGTAGTACTTCTCAGTTTGACAAACAATGCTCTTGAAAAATTTACCAACAGTGTAAGTGTCGTATCCGACATCCTATTCATAGTTAATCGTGCGTAGCTATCCAGCGTATCGCCAAGATTAGTGCCCTTTATTCTGTTGTGCCTGAAAGAGGACTTTGAAATGACTTCTACAAGCATAGATCGACCGATTATATCACCGCTTCTTTATACAATGCTTTTCTCCGAGTGATTCATGATCCGCTATGGAGAAGATCGCATTAAGGAAGGTGAACACAAATTACATGAAAGGACAATCTGTTCATTGTCAGCCTAGTCCGTCTAGACCAACAATCATTCGAGTATAAAAGATCAATTGTTTTTTATTGAATAAAGAAAATCCTACGTTCAGTCTCACTGATCCATCTTGTCCCATTTTTTATTGATCTTTGATATCTCAGTAAGAATAATTGCTTGTTAAATTCTGGAAACTATGATTACAACAAATGCAAGCTGATGCGTTTCTTTTATTATTTTTAACTGACAATTAAAGACTCCAGTGATATTTAACGTACCAGCGCCGACAATGGCTCAAACGGAAAAAGCAACCACTACACCCAGAATCAAAGTAATGCCAACGAATTCATTGAATAAGCTTAGAAGATCGCAAGAAAAAGTTTGCGAAAATTGGGATAAATCATCAAACATGTCCAATAAAAGTTCCCGTAAAATGCAGCCTGATTGTATTTCCATGACTACATCATCTTTCTACAGTATGAAGCAAAATAGCGTATAAGTGAAGGAGAACTGAATGAAAGCGCATCTCAAAATTACTGTAGTTTACGAAAGGATACTAAAATGGCTCACTAATGGTTCCTAACGGTTCATAGATTGCATAAAATAATATTTATCTTTCCTGTTTGGTTAGTAAATCTGAACGAAAATGGATACCAGAGATTTCTGAATTTCAACGTTTTTGTTAGAGAAAGGGCGAACAAGCGGAATCTAACATTTTAGGAACCTGGTGGAGTCTGCTGGAGCCGATTCCCATAGTGAAGGTTCCCACAAATACTATCAAAGAAAAGGAAGGGAGTCAGTGGTTCCAAAATTATAAGCAAATAGGACTTTTTTTTTTCTTGTACGAAATGACACAGACAACTATGAGATATGAAGGGCCATTATTTGGTCACGAATAATTCTCTAAGGCTGATGACAACACTCAGTATATCGAGTATCGAGGATATCGATGAGCCTATCTTCCATCGTGCTTGCCTGAGCCCAAACCCATTTAACAGTTTTGGTCAGTTGTGAGTCGTAAAGTCAAACGCAGTAGATCTTCGGAAAGCACACAAATGAATGAAGCATACAGTGGCAGAGATTTGAGCGATTTCAAAGGCTTCGCTTCCCGCTCTTATAACCGCTGTAACCTTATTCTCATTCTTGATGATTACAACAGTATACGATAAAGCCTGAAAAGAAAATGGGTGTCGTAATGCAGCATTTCATTTATCATCGTGTGCAGGCAGCCGCTACCTCTGCTGATGTCTATATTGCATGGCAAATGAGAATCTCTGGCCGTGCCGAAACCGCTCAAAGTACGCCACACTGAGCCGCGGCCATGCCATACTGTGTCTTCCGTCCCACATTCGCTTACGCGTAACCATTGTTGTTGTCCTCCACTCAACATGTCATGCCATCAATGCACTACCCGTCTATGCATCTTGAAACAAGACTCAAGCGGCATATTGGAAACACACCTAGTTGAACATATCCTTCCTACTTCGCTAACATGATGGATTCCGCCATCCTGAAGGTGCTATCCATCTAGATCAGTCCACCATCGTCGCGGAACTCGTCCCACTGAGTTCCTCTAGTTCAGTGTCGTCAGACCCTCTCATCGCCTAAAGAATCCCTCACTTACTCTCTCTCCCATCGACATCTTCCTCTTAGTCCATCTTTCTTTCTGATAATTACATTTTGTTTCTCTATCCTTTTTAGTCTCCTTCATATAACCTTCCACGTTTACCCTTAAAAGCCATTAAGGGTTTTGCTTCTTTCATCTTTCCTTCCTAGATCTGGTTAGAGCGGGCATGCTAAACAGTGAAGAGTTCATTGGTATACGAATACGAATCAAAGCATTCACCTGTCATAGTGTGCATAGATTTCTGAGTCAGTGCCACCTCAGTATTGACTGAAGGGATACTTTCTTTTTGGAAAGAGTAGACCATGAGGTTCATCTGAAATATGCATAAACTGTATTTCAGGATGATATTCTGTAGAAGTAGTAGTGATTATGGACTAGTGTCTTGTCCGAGCATTTTGCTTTTTTTTTTTCAGGTGTATATCGCTCTAAGGTTGAGTGTGTGGCATTGCAAATGGAGTTAAATATCATTCTATCATTTTATCATATTGCATACTCCTGCATAGTCTGGCGCACTGCCGGCCTGCTATTCGCTGCAGGCAGAGTCGAAGAGAAATTGCGTGACCATATTACGTCTCCTTGTCTGTCGTGTACTGCAGAAGGCAGATGCTGATAACGATATAGGGTTTAGTGAAGGAGCTTTCGAATATCCTAGCAGACTGATGGTTGAAAGACACTTTGAAGACCTCAGCGGTCCAATTTTGAATTTTCTAAGAGACTGGTGATTGAAAATTGCTTTAAAGATCTCAGCAGTCCGGTTTACATTTTGCAATAAGCAACTGTTGAACTAGTGAGAGTTGGTAGTCTTGAGATCATTTTGTAATGCCTTTCTTCCTCTATTTTTTCTATGTCGTCAGTGTTCGAATTAAATGCATGTAATAGATGATATTAAAAAGACAGGTACACATTTAATTCATTTTACACACAGTCTGAAACTTACATTTCCAGGATATCCCATCAGTTTAATAGTGGCGTATCTTTAATGTATGTAATGCAACAACACGGCGAATTTCTTATATAAATTTTCCACATCCGGTTTCCCACAATAATAAACGCAGGATAAAAGACTACTTTCGTCATGGCCATGTAATGTCTTTTCCTTCTTCATGTTTTTGAGATGCTGTGCAACGAGAATTTCAGCCTCTCATCGCCTAACAATGATAAGATGTCTGTGTTTCACTCTGTTCCACAATCGGCCGACGAGCTTCCAATCCAGATTGAGTTCACCATGGACTTCTATCCATGCAAAGTCAACGTAAGCGAAGAACAGTACAAGACAAATCGATTGAAACCATGGGTATTGCCCGTTGTCAAAAAGGTGTATTACCGTATTTTCATCCGAAGACATAAATAACTCTGAAATGGATAGGCAGTATCAAATATGTTTCATGACCCGGCATTAGACCACGAGTACCTCCTTCCGGGTGGGGCAAGCGAGTTGATACGACAGGCCATACGGCTGCTTGTTGGTCCAGCTGATGCCAAACAGCAGCAAAAGATAGCAGCCATTCAGACACTCGCAAGCACGGGAGCTATGCATATAGCCGCCGTTCTACTTGCACATTATCACGACAAATCGCAGATGATCTATGTACCTAATGTTGCAGGAGGTTGTATTGTAATAAAGGGCGTTTCTCTTTTCTGACTTTATATAGATCACTATCGACGAGTGTTTTCCCAAGTTGGATTCCGTGTTGAGGAATACCCGTACTGTGAGCAAGGTAGACTGGACTACCAGAATATGCTCGAAACAATGCGTACGGCTCCGATGCATAGTCTCTTTGTTCTACCAGCGTGTGCCCACCCAGGCGGTGTCGATCCAAGCCCGACTCAGTGGCGCGGCATTGCCGAAGTAATGCAATGCCAATCGCATTTTCCGTTTTTTGACTGCAGCTACCAAGGATTAGCATCAGGTGATACGGAGGAGGATGCTTGGGCCATCCGTTACTTTTTCAAGCGTGGATTTCAATTAATGGTTGCTCAATCTTTTTCGACAACGTTTGGACTCGCAAGTAAGGATATATATGCATACCAAGGCCATATTTAAACGTTTTTGTGTGAGTTAGGTGAGAGAATAGGGATGTTGATGGTGGTCACTGACGCAGTAGAGGAAGCCCGACGCGTGTTTTCGCAGTTGGAGAGGATTCAACGTGCCGAAGTGTTGGGACCCCCATTGCATGGTTTGCGAATAGTTAGTCATATAATGAATGACCCAGTTTTGTTCTCTCAGTGGAAACGTGAGCTTGGGCAAATGTATCGTCGACTTTCCACCGTGCGTAAAAAATTATATGACCGATTTGCCATGCTAAAGACTCCCGGAACGCACGCCATCATACAGCAGAAAGGGATGTTCTGGTGGACGGGATTCAATAGTAAGAAGTGGCTATCTCTGTTACGTAACATTAACCCGATCGATAGCATCCCAGGTGCAGCTCTTGAAAGATCGGTACCATATCTATCTCGCCGAGAACGGACGTGTTTGTCTAGCAGGCCTTTCAACAATGAATATGGATTATTTTGTCAAATGTGTAGATGAAGTAATTCGTCATGGTGCTTAGAGAAGTAGTCAAATAAATGTCTTCCGTTGAACGTGCAGTACGGTCCATGATCTGCCATTTACAGCATAGTACTTATAGTGATTTGATATACCCATAGAAGCCCAGCTAAGTTCGCATCTATATGTGATCGGTCATATCAACAACATTGCTGACGGTGATGGGTTCAGAAAAGAAAAAGTACGCTTTCTCTTGGGCATTTCGCCATGAATTCTATGCAGAAGTACTTCTTAGTTTGTAATGCTGTGTCAGTTAGCACGGTCAAAAGATTGAGTTGCGGTAATGCTTTAAAATAGTTTGCTATTCTTAACACTGTGCTGATGGGACCCTCTACTGTTTTGCAACCTCGCTGTTTGTGACGTTTCGGCATTTGGCATGTTCCGCCCCTTAAGACACATCGGGATCCTACTATTCAAAACATTTCCGCAACAACTGTTAGTGTTATAGTCAACACTTGGAACGTAAGAAAGTGACGTCTTGCTATCCATCTGATTTTCAAGAAAGAGGAGTATCTCATCGGAGCATACTTAGCAGCTCGGTTCTTGGAAGATACTATCGTCGTTTACGTAATGTATGAGAACACGTTTATTTCCTGAGATGTTCTATTGAGGAGTTTCATCTGTTACATAAGAGGAGTAGCTTTTTACGAAAGTCTGAGACTGGTAAGGGCTGTATGTGTAACGATCACTGAACCAAGTTTGTTTGTGGTGATGGATAATGCGAATGTAAATCTATTGACAGAACAATGCAAAGACGGTACTTTGAAAAGCATGGAAAATTCAGTAGAATAATAGTACGAATATCAGTGTCTCATGTTCTATAGCATGGCGTTGTGCCTTCGTGACGCATGAACAGTAATATTTTATTCCAGATTTCCATTTGAAGTCACACATATGCTTGCCTAGAACTTTGAAACGCATAGTATCTTGTCATGCTTCCATGGTGAGACCTCATGGCATACATAATTCTTTCTTACATAGTGTAGTTGTTCTTTTTCATTGCATGGCTATTCAACCAGCGCCTCCATAAACTTAATCATATTACATACATGTTAAGTTACTCAGAATCCGCCTTTAAGCTGGACTTGGGCGAAAGTATTTGGGAATTAGCCAAGGGTCTCCCAAAGTATTACGTCTGTATTATGTTATGCCACTAAGGTCTTTTACAATAGTCAAAAATCGGACAGTCAAAATAACATGACATCCATCCCGACTTACCTTTTTTGTTTCTATTGCCGTTCACTCGAGTATCTGAGGGATGCTGCCATTGCCTTTCGTCAGAACGGAAACTAAGTTAACTTTGTTAAACGGTACTTCTGAACACAGATTTGGTAATACCAGGCATGCACGCATGATACGTACACGAGTTTGGTGCTGGGATAATCGGTACTTAGAAGATCGTTATCCGTAGAAGATCTCCTATACTGGCAATCTTTGCGTGCCATGAGCCTTAAAGAGCAAAGTCACGTTTTTGGAAATCGCTTTCTTCTCGAGTCTGATTGAAAACAGCAAGGTACTGTTTATTGCATATTCTTGGAATACGATAAATCAACCCGTTGTAAAAATTTATGTCATTTGGGCCCACTTGAATTAGACGCAAAAAGGATTACTTCTGACGTCAAGTCCATTCAGAGGCAACGCAGAGATGATATGCATTGTCTGCAAACGTTTTAGCCAACTACGTAAATGACATGATTTGGTTACCGACAAACAAATAGGAAAGAATTACTACATGAAGTGGACGTGAATAAGAAAAGCATGAAATGTGTTAAACAAGGGTAAACGGAGAGACGAGTCAGTCGATGTAGTTCAAGCGTTGAGAGTCATCTCTGTTTGCCTGTCTTACCATGGCACTACTGTAGAGATGCCATTGAGAGTAAAAATGTATATAATCAAGGGTTGAACATGAGAGATCAGCTGTGTATTCTTCAACTCTCAAGTGAATAGTCAAGGATATATGGATTCTACAGTAACGATTGAATCACGATTAAGGAAAATCGGATGTTGTATCGGTCGACGAAATAGTTTCCGAACGTTGCCGTTTCCCCATGCATACCCCACATTACTCGAGCTGATAAAATTATATTCAAAAATATATTTTGCTTCAAATTCTTACCTCTTTAGTGCTGTCAACTACACATAAGAAAATAAAAAGAGAAAGAAAAAAAATAGAAAGGGCATGTATAAAAAGTATAAAGAAATTTCCCGGTGAGGAAAGAAAGAAGAGAGAAAACAAGGAAAAACCCCATCAAGAAATTCATATATTGCCTTTTACTGCCGAATTCGTTTGTTCATTGTCGAATAATCGACATCCGATTCAATCCAAGGTCGTTTAATTCCCATAGAAAAATCATCTTGCTGAGGCTGAGAAGATGGTGGAGACAGTAGGTAGTTGCCACTGTTGAATGTCACACTAGCATCCACAGGTTCTGTAACTCTTCGATAAGGTGATGATGAGGGAGTCGAAGGTTCTGAGCCTGAAGAAGAGAAAGGAGATGGTAGCGTACGACATGATTCCATTTCCATTGGTGGTGGCGATGGATAAGTGACGATGGTTGGTGCCGCCGATATCATTGTCTCAGTTTTGTGATGTTTTTGAATATATCCATGCAACAAGGTGTACCATTTGTCGAAGGTTTGTTTGCTTACAAAAAGTTTATAATCGATCAGTTTGAGAAAGGCCATTTCGGAAGCGTTGATTTCAGCAATACTGAGTCCAGATATTTTAGCCCAAGCGCGATTACGATAGTTCTTGTCATGCAAATATTTGCAAGAAACCATAAGAGAGGCCAAGAACATGCGACGACCGCAGCACATGAGATCATCTAGTCGTTCAGACACAGGAGTTGGTTGTTGTTTCTGGGATTGATTTAGCCGTAATCGAAGCTTTTCATGTACAATCTTCTTGACGCGAAAGAGATAGAATAAACTGATTTGTAGAGTTGAATAAGTTGTTTTCGATCGTTTAAGAATTTCGTGAATAAATCCTTTCGTCGATATAACCTTGACTTTTTGTTGGTCAGCCAGAAACCGAGGATTCCATATGGAGTCAATAATTTCGGCCGAAGTTTCTACAGATAATGAAGTAAGTCGTTTTTGTATCGAAAAAAGAGAAGTTCGGCGTCGGATAAACGTTGCAGGGAAAGATAGAAAGAAAAAGAAGAAGAAGAGATGGTCTTGGATCGTAGCAGGAACGACTGTTGTTATTTTCTGATCGATAGACAACCTGTGTTCCGCAAAGTATATAAAAACACTTTCTCTCCTTTTTCTCTTTTCTTTCTTTACACACTTCCAAAACCCCTCTTCTGGATAACAAAAAAAAACCTTGGATTTTTTTATCTTTTTGTTGTAAACTTACCAACCAATTTTTCAATCATAACAGTACGTTCTTGTCGGGAAGAATCCAAAAATTGACGATATTTCTCGCAAGGTCGTTCATCATTGGGAGTTTGACTTGAGGAAGGCCGGGGGTGTAAATATATACAGGTAGAAGATGATGAGGGACAATCACGTGTAGGAGTCGAGACGACAGATGGGATGGTCGTGTTGTTGTTGTTGTTCGAGAAAGCGTGCGGATTGTTGAGAGAGTATAAGTTTGGGTCTGTCGAAGTGTTGGAAAACATAGAATCAAAGGGTAAACAAAACACATTACTGTCCAACACAGTAAGTGCTGTACCCGGAGCAACCGTTGATCGCTCAAAACTTGTTGTTGGTAACCGTACATCCGATGTTGTCATTTGGGGAAAAAGACAAACAAAAAAGAAGAGAAGAAGAGAAGCAAAATACACAAAAAATAAAAAGATTTGCTATTCAATTATTGGGATCGCATTAGGAATGTTTCAAGAAAAGAAGAAGAAAAGGTGTTGTTCAAGGAATTACTAAGAGATGGGTTTGTTGGTGACTTATTGTTTCAAACAAAGTGTGAATTCCATATCCAAAAAACAAAGAAAAAAATAAGGGTCTTTTTAAAGGGTTCTTTTAAGAAAAAAAATAGAAGGACTTTAAGGTTGGTTTGGTGTAAAAGAAGAAAGTAATAAGAATAGAAAAATCCTGATAGGAGAGAAAAAAGATATACTCATTATAAGTCAATTCAGCTTTTATATGACTCCAATCACTCATGTGGCTTGGCAACTTCCCTATCCGCAGTCGTTTTTAAACGACCCGAGTCAGCTCGTGCCGTTCAAATCTGGTTTTTCTGGTGTCACTTACTAAATATGTCTCAACCAGGTGTTGCTGCGCAACTTTCTCCTTTATCTTCCTTGTTTTTCTTTTCTCTTCTTTTCTAAGAAAACTAGAATCATAGAACTCTTAGACTTATACTTTACTACTTACTTCTTGTATGAAATTATTCTTACTCTTTTTCGTATTTTTAGTCGTTGTGGGAATTTCTTTCGCTTTAAATATTCTACCGTATACTAAATAATTACATGAATATACTAGTTTTAAATGATCAATAGCCTGTTGATAAGCTGATAGTAGTAATATTGACAATCATCTGTAACATGTTCTAGTTCAATATTATTTTAAAATACTAAAGAAAGGCGAAACACTGAGATTTTTCTCACATGGTCATGATGCATCTATCATTTCAATAAAAGAAAAATCTACACGTATCATATGTCGGATCTGTGGCTGAATGTAAGCTATTGAGTTTTTTTTTTTTTTTTTTTTTTTACTGTGGTACGTTATCTTTTGTTTTTTTTTCTTTATTATTTTTTAACATCGAAGAATGACAAGTGAATATCCAGGTATACTAAATGAATTGATGTCTTATTTCACTTATTAATGGCTACAGCCAAGCATTTATTAAATGATCCTGAAACGGTAAATGATGATTATCATTAAAAAGAAGGAAAATTAATTATTCTATTGTTAGCTTGTGAGTGAAAGTTTGCAAGGTTTATGTTATGCCAATCCCCATTTAAGGTGGATAAAAGATGAAAAAGGTTTGACTCGGTCAAGAAAGAAAAGAAAAAGAACACATCGGCTAAAACAAACAACCGAACAAAGTGGTGTATGCGGCCAATGTCGATTCCATTCGTTCCAATCAGGTTACATTAATAGCTGGTGGAGGTTCAGGTCATGAACCAGCTTGGTCGGGATTTGTTGGTGATGGCATGTTGACAGCTGCTGTATGTGGTCATGTCTTTGCATCACCTTCTGCAAGTCAAGTTTTGGCTGCTATTGAACGCGTTCAATCTCCTCATGGTACATTGGTTATCGTCAAAAATTATACAGGCGATGCCTTGAACTTTGGTCTTGCTGTTGAACGTGCTAAAGCTCAAGGTATCAAGGTAACCATGGTTATTGTGGGTGACGACGTTGCTGTTGGTCGGCTCAAGGGTGGCAAGGTTGGTCGTCGTGGAATGGCTGGTACCTCATTGGTCGTAAAGCTCGCTGGTGCCAGGGCCGCTCAGGGGTAAATCGAACAAAATTCACAAAAAAAGAAAAATCCTCATCAAGAAAAACTAGTGGTGCTTTGGACGATGTTTGTCGCGTAGCTGAATATGCTATTCAACATTGTGCCACCTTTGGTGTAGCCCTCGATCATTGTCATGTTCCAGGTTCTTCTGAGTATCCTAGACTGGCCCCTACGGAGATAGAACTCGGTCTAGGCATTCACGGTGAACCTGGCGTGAGCAAAATACAAATGACGTCTGCTAAGGAATTAGTACAGAAGATGATACATATCCTCCTGGATCAAAATGATCCAGATCGAAGCTATCTGGAATTACCTCAAACAAAGGTCACACCCGTCGTGTTACTGGTCAATAACTATGGCGGTACACCTCTCATCGAATTCAATGTCACCGTAAAAGAAGCCGTCGAATCGATTGAGCAGTACAGTCATCTCAAGCTTGAACGTGTTCTTGCTGGACCCTTTGTTACAAGTCTTAATATGCCAGGTGTATCCTTAACTCTCCTCACCCTGGATGATCATATCAGCGAGATTCTCCCCTTGCTCGATCATCCAGTTTATGCAGCTGGTTGGCCGCTTACCGCAGCTCGTTCGTTTTCTGCAGCTATCTCCGAAGTGAAACCTGAACAGCACCCGAAACATGTAACCACTCAGGTTTCTGGTGGTCAAGGTAACCCTTTTTTTTTTTTTTTTTCTTTTTTCCATTTCTCAATCCTATTCGTTTCTAGTCGCCGACCCCGACGTACTAGCCTCTGTCATACGTCATGCTGCGGTAGCTGTTATTAACGTGGAGCCAGAAGTCACTCGATTTGATACAGTATTGGGCGATGGCGACTGTGGTATTACCTTAAAGACAGGTGCTCAAGGTAAGTTTTGAACGTAAATGGAATGGGACCTCAGAGATCTTGTTTTTTTTATGTATTAGCCATTTTGGATAAATTGCCGCAGTACCCTCTTCAATCAGCCTCTCAGACAATGCTCGCTGTTGCTGATACAATTGAACGTTCCGTGGGAGGAACATCATCAGCTATTTATTGTATTTTTTTCAATGCATTAGCTGCTGGATTAGCGCAGAGCTCAGCCAAGTTTGTATCACGCAGTGAATGGACACGAGGTAAGACACAATGAAAAAGAAAAAAAAAAGGTTTTTTCATTAAAAAATTTCACAGCCTCTGTGGATGCGCTCAAGTCATTACAAGTTTACACGCCAGCTTCCATTGGAGACCGAACTCTGATGGATACTTTGATTCCTTTTGTTGATGTACTGTCAACCAGCAACGCAAGCCTCGCTGATGCGGTCGCGGCCGCGCGCGCAGGTGCCGAATCCACACGTCACATGAAGGCCAAATTAGGTCGTACATCTTACGTATCCGATCAAGATGTAGAAAGTGCTGCCCTTCCAGACGCCGGTGCATGGGGTCTTGCGGCATTGTTGATAGGAATCGAAGAAGCGCTTCATTAATAGCTATGGATGAGAGAGACAGAGAGAGATAGTGCTTTTTTTTATGATTGAATATCGATTGGTAAAAAGTTACCAACAATGATCGTCTACAAAAAAAATTGTCGAAAAGAAACGACGGTTGGAAGGATGGTCACACGATGGATGCCTTTTTTTTTCTCCTTACCGGTCTAAAGTAGGTAAAAAAGATCAGTCTCGTTAAAAAGATACAAGGAGGGATGTTATATGATGAAGTCTGATATTTACATGTTAAACTTATCTCGTCGGATGGTAAAAGAAAAACAACATGGCATTGTTATCGTCTTTGTCTGATGTCGTAGTAAACAGGATGTGAGCACTGCCTTCTGTTGTGCATCGAAAGCAATGGTGCCGTATTTCTGGTTATAGATAAGGATGATGAGATAAACTTAGTTTTATCGATTCTACCTCCCAATAATTCACTGTTGATTCTTCAGCCATAATCTCGTAAATACAAAGTTTTCCCTAATTTCTATAAGTCTATATCATATCAGATGAGATCTTCCATATCACTTACATCACGTAGTTTATCCACCGACACATCAATTAACGATGCAAACTCCTTGTTTCCCTTATAAATTTCTCCAGTCCGACGCCACAGACATGCTGGCACAGCCATTGCGCTAAACATACGATCATAATCCTATTTATTTCATTTAGTACCTTCGTGAACTTAAACTGCTGTTTTTTTTTTTTACCAACAACAATCGCTCAAATGCCTCTTCCACCATGATCAAATCTATATCTGTCAAAGCTTGTGCAACGTCTCGAAATGTAGGTCGAAATGTCCCCATCACGTTAAGAATACGTTGTCGACTACGAGGTGTCATACTACAAAAATACGAAAAAGGATGAGACACAAAATAATGGATGAAAAAAAATTTTTTTTAGAAAAAATCCTAACTGCTTATCCATGTAGCGTTGTAATCTTGCATAACCATTCACATAGTTATATGGTTTTAAATAGCCGGCCTCATACTTGGCATTGATCACCTCGTTTAATCGGTCCTCTACGTTACCATCCCGAGGATCCGCTGCTGTCAAATAGAATTTATCCTTAGCAGGTTCATGTGGTGGACTTGAAACATGGTTAAGAAAATGACTTGTCATTTTTTTAAAAAGGAACATCTTTTTTTTTTTTTTCGTTCTTCTTTTTCTTACTTGATGACACCGACTTCATTATCCATGGATTCGCTGGTCAATGTAAGTGAAAGGGTGGATGAGTGGCTTTCTGCGAGAAAGTTTATTATTTATTTCCCACGCAGCTTTGCTTTAGTTCCTTTGGTGTCTTCCCCCCAAAAAAACAACTTACCCCATGCTGAACTTTGCTCGTCAGATCGAGCCTTTTTCCTCGTTGTTTGTCGAGGTTCATCATAACATAAGTGACCGATACTACGTTTTACACATCGTTGACATGGACGACCTGAAATATACAAGACAAGTACTTGTTATAATGGTTGATTTTTTAAGTATGTCCGAAAACCTTCGTCACAGGTCATATGTGAACGTCGACAAAAGACGCAGGCTACACGAAGTAAGTAGGGATCCGGGATTCAGGACCAAGCTGCGGTTTGTGAATTACCCAAAGTCACTTTCTTTTTCTTTCTCTTGGTGCCTTGATCGTGATGAGGAGATTGCGACATGAAGAAAGTACAACAAAAGAGAAACGAGGAAAAGTTAACTTTAGGCAATGTTACTTCCCCACATTTGTGCTCACTTTCCATGCCTGTGGAAATTTAGCCAATAAAAACTCTCAATAAAATCCAGTAGTCCTGAAAAACGTTGGCTAATTTTGTAAACCAAAAATGGCGCCAGCGAAAAAGTCAGCAGATAGCGCGGATGCATTCCCTGACAGCACCACCCTCCGGATAATCAACAGAGGAATCAGCAAATGATGGGCCTAACGAAGAGGCTAGGATGACGGCTCTTTAACCGCCGTACCATTCTATGAGCGATTTTCAGATAGTCCTAACCAGCTTTTTGCGCCTGACTGTCTAAGGGTTGGCTGCCTTTGTTGTCAACTCCGAAGGTTTGCTGCTCAGGTCTTTAAAGTCTATATAATAAAATCAGGGTATTCCTTATTCATAAAAACAGGTGTTTACCAAAGAGGCACTGGTTAGGACCAACCGCTTACGAAGGTTCCCACAAAGTATGTGTTCGCATCTTAGCAGGATAGCCTCCGCAGCGGTGTAAAAAGTAACTGTAGTTTATTAACTACATGAAAAATACGCTCCTTCCAAGTTGCTTTAAGAAAATGCTAGTCTTCCTTGAAAAACTTGATCTTCTGCTACATGGCAGGCAAAAACAAAAGAAACATGTTTTTAACTTGGTTATCGTGAGCATGAATAAACTATAAATTACTTATGTACTTTGACCTCATATTGTTTTAGGAAAGTCTTCCGCTGGAAAATATCTTTTTGTAGATTCGTGTGAGTGCCTTTATATCAGAAAATATATCAGAACTAATGCGCAATTACAGGCGATGTGTAAGGCTAGTTTGCGGTAGACGACAAAGGAGTAAAGAAAGCAATTTGACAACTGCTCCATATTTTCTTAACACACATGTCACATCACGCCATCTTGAGTTCTATAGGTGGATCTATAAAGAAAAAGAAAAGATGATGGCTATTCGACAAGGTAGACATCACTTCCAAGCCAGGTATATATGAATAGATTATCAATAAATCCTTAAAGTTAATTATGGTTTGATGCAAGTTACTTCTTTACAGGCTACGATCAACTTGATAACTCTTGTATTCTGGTCGACCGTACAATACAAGGAAGAAGAACGAGCCAATTATTTCTAGTGATACGCCTAGCGCGAACTATGACAGGCAATTTCATCAAGTCTTCTTTGAACGGAAGATGCTGCCACACCTATTCGGTCACTTGTTATCTTGGTCCAACAAATCGATACTTAACTATGACTTGCGATCTAACACGAGGAGCAAATTCGATGAATTCATTCAACTGTACCACTGCGCATACAGCAGCTTAATACCATCACCGAACCTCGATCGCTATCCCATTGCATTCAGTGCCATTATTTCATGCACAGTGAATCAATGCTATGAAATTTCGTGAAAATAATAGATGGACGCTGGAGAGGTTGCTATACGAACACTCCATTGAAAAAATGACTTTTTAGCATATTGTTGTAATCTAGCATATAAACAAGAGTAAGCTTAATGAAGCAATAATAAAATAGCATACGAATGACTATGATGGCTATGGTATATAGCGTCCTCCACCGCAACGTGCGCTAAGGCGTTGTTTATTTGCCATGTACGGCTTAGGCATCCGTTTTCGTCCTTTCAACCTATGAAGCAGTAATACATGGTTTTCAGTATGTAGGACATAACAACAATAAGAAATTCTGAGCAACGGTTCCACTATATCCTCATATATAATGTATAGCCTCAAAATTATTAAAGTGGCCAACAGCAGGTTTTATAAGCTTTGCTGCATCATAGTAAGAGGGGGTTAGTAATTTAACCTTTAGGGCCCTGTTAGACTGCTATCAGCCTTTTTAACCTGTGTACTTTTGTTCCCTATAGAGCAGCGTAAAAAAAAACATTCAACAAATAGTAAATGTCGCCCGCTCCTCCTACTCAGTTATATATTGCATTTAGGGAACAAAATAGTCTTGAAGATACTGTGTATCGCATTCTCCTGTTCAGAAATAGTCTTAGGCCATTCAGGCACTTACAATATGGCGGTATGAATCCCATTCACAGCGCTTTAAATTTAAATGTACAGCAGGTCGATACTTGTATTAGTTTCTCAAAGAGGGCTGCAAAACATATGTTCTCATAAATAAAGAAGCAACAATTACTGTATTAGTTCTTTGGTCCAAGGAGCCAGCGTGGTCTCTGTGTTTCTGCAACAGCTTTTTAGAGATGAAATAGTTGGTAACTGTTTTACTTTTTGGGAATTGCAATAGATACTTCAATCGGCTACTTCCTTCAAAATTCAATAGCCTTAGGGGTATATCACAAAAGCCATTTTAGACGCTACATGTCCTGAAAGCGAAGTCAAACACGACAACCTTTCTGTGTTTGAAGACAACACAAAAGGATGACCCAAAACCACGTCATGTCTCATTCCTCACTCACAGGTAGTAAATAGTAGTTTTAATTATTACAAGGAGAAACGATCCTTAAAAGTTTCTCTTCTAAGCTTTCCTGTAACTCATTAACTTATAGAGTCTATTTCTTATTGGCTACTCTATTTTCAAGATAGAGACGCGTCCCAAAAGAAAAGGGACCTTTGCAGATTAAAACATGGAATTAAACCAAACAATCTACATCTGCTATCATCTGTACAGATTCTACAGGTATTCATAGCTACCCATCATTCTATAGCCTTTACGGCCTCGGCTTACGACGTTACGCTAGAAAAGTATCAAAGGCATTTGAAATATTTCCACCATGTTTTCTGCAAGTCATTTCCAAATACTCTTTCAATGGATAATCCAAATACACGTTTTTCAATTACCATTCTGTATTAAGGTATCTAGATGATATAGTTTGGGGTACGAAGACCTGCCATGTGGTTTAATCAAGTTCGCACGGTGGTCATTGGTGGGTCGAGAGTTAATCTCAGTAATAGTGAATAAAGGACATTATTATCATGTATATTCGGCTAACATAGAGTTTAGGTCCTCATTCGCGATTTTCTCTCTAATCGTCGTTCTCGTCGGGCTGCAAGGCTCAGTAAATCTTCTTCGGAAGAATCACTCTCTGGTTCGCTTTCCGATACCTCATCCAGTTTCGTAAACATTATTTTAGAATCCGCTTGATTTCCATTTGATTCGACCGCAAGTCCATCCACCATCGTTGTGCCGCTAACTAGGCTGCCATTATCCTTGACATCAGGCTTACACGGATTGCGCTGTCCCTCATCTTCTTCATCAGATGAAGCAAATATAGAAAAATAGTGCGTAACACCGGGATCAGTGATTTCATCTTCCTTGTTTTCCTCTGTCACGGTTGATCCTTCCATGTTGACCGCGTCCTGGTTTTGTTCCATCTTTTCGGATCCCGGTTCTTCCTGCACGGTTTTCTCCGTCTCCGTCGGTTGTTCCGTGCTGTGCTTCGGACTATTTTCTGTTGGTGGTTGCTCCTTCTCCATAAAGTTACCTTCCTTAGGCATTTCAAAAGGTAACCCCAGGGATAAGGGGATAGAGGGTATGGTAGGGTATACGGATGACGACGTTGTCGGTCTTGGCACTGGTGATTTCATCGAACTGTGGTCGGAAGTATATGTTCGTGTTTCGTCATGCGAGGGCTGAGCTCCCCGAAATAGATTTATTGTTCTTTTTCCTCGGACGCTTTCTGTTCTCCTTTGTCTTATAGGGCCTACAGCCTTGACAATTTTGGGCTCCAGTTCTTCTGGCGGTGGGTCCAATCCTAGTGGTAATGTACCAATAATCACCGGAATCTCAAGCTTCATGCAGGCGAGCGAACTTTCCTCAGTCGAACTGGCATCGGAAAGTGCAAAATCCTCCAGTTGGGCTTGAACCACGATTTTGTAATCAACCAGCATAAGACGTGCGTTAAATCCAACCGTAGGAGACGCCATCTTTGGTATCAGAAGCGATCGTGTAATCGTTTGATCTAGCGATTCAGCTGCTAGCTCAACGTCGGCTTTGATATTATGTACAACCGCGTCTGGAAGCTCATACGACCTTGAATGTCATCAATCACAAGGTATCCTCTTTTTTTTTCTGCTTCTGTACCTTTCTTTACAAACAATAGTACACGCACGAGTCAAAGAAATTGTGACACCTTGAGGACGTTTGTACGGTCGTACATGTTTTATTTCTATCGTAACCGGTATGGACTGGCCTATAAAATAGTGTTAACACGTTTCTTTGTCCCTTAAACGAATCAGATCGCCTTACTTCGTACATATCCTTTGTGTGGGATAGACGCTCTAACAATAGCTAGTCCTTTGCCCTCCGTATCTGTTGAGTTTGGCAATTGAGCGTCGCAGAAGGTGTGCTCTGTCTGTGCTTCTTGGAGTTCTGCCGTGCTTACGGAGATACGTTCCAACACAGGTACATTTATGTGAGCTTTGATCGCGGAGAAATCGGGCGCTGGCCGATCCAGAAAAGCTTGGATCGTGTACTGAATAATCCCGCCCACGCTACTGTTACTCTACATAAAAGAAAAGAGGTCTATAATCTTCGTTTTTAACCAACGAAAAGTCTACCTCAGTGCAGCTCGGCAAGGACGTGTCGACAGGGACCCGCACGTACAGGGGGAATTCATGTAGTTTGTTTGCTTCCAGATGTACAAGGCCGTCTTGGCTATTCAGTTTTGGTGTAAGCAAACTATAGTGATCCGTGGCAGAAGTCTGACGTGGTGCTGATATTTGCTTCGTTTCTTTGAACAGCACATGCTCGTCTTGCTTGCCAGAGCCCAAATTCGTTCGAACATGGCCACTCCATACGATTCGAATTCCTTTTATCCTCGTCGATTTCGACGCATGCACTACAATCTTTCCCTCTACATTGTCGCCAGGAAAATAATACTTCTGCTGATCCAGTACAATCTGCACCGTCAATTTTTGTCGCTCTAAAAGCTTCTTCATCAGTTGAGATCTAAGAACCAGTTTTTTTCCAGCGGCTTAGAAAACGACTAGGCTTATTCAAGTTGTACAAAAACAGAACAAACTACCACGCAAACCATGCCCCCATACTTCCGTTTTCGAAGCAAACATGATACTACATTTCCAAACTTAATTCCTAAATAGCATGAGAAAAATTAAAGGGCGGGGAAGTAGCGTCTTGCCAATGATCGTAAAAAAAGATCATGGATGGCAGTAGTGACAAATGTACCAGCTTGTTTCGAGAACAGAGACAGAGAAAAAATGTAAGATATGATACTAGCGCAGCTATCCCTGATATTTCATTATCTCATCCAATACTAAGTAATTAGAAAAAGTTATGATCTGAACTTGAAGAACCTTTTTAAGGATGTCACGTCGTATACAAAAACAATTGCGAGTTAAAATGCTTGGGCCAGTTACATCAACTATTTTCATACACGGTGCCACGAAACAAGCCTAAGGCGTTCACGTCGAGAGATCAGGGCCTCTCTACTTGTAAACTGGATTGATATTAACTTTGACTTACTCGTTCTGGACATTCATGCGTATCGGACCTTTGAAACACACCCAGACTTGCGAATAGGGCCAGTACAACTCTACTCCGCTTCACATCATATCTTGCACGTAAATGACTGATGTATAACCGTCGTACCTGGTTTTAGTGTGTTTGCCAATGCACATAGGTCCCCTCTTGACGGTAGACAACACACGTGATCCAGTTCAATTACTTACAGTTTGAGTCTGTACGCCCCAAAATACCATTCAATTGAATGAGTTATATGATGGAGTCTCAATTTTTTAGCCCAGGGTCTGCAAACTTGGGACCATACAAAAGGCTTACTCCGTCGGCAATTTCCATGGTAAGTCATAGCATGGCGCTAATGGAGTACCACATATGAGATACAAAGAAGGTATAGCTATCCAACAACTAACGCTCAAACGAATAGTCATACTGAAACATACTCATGATATAAGCCTGAACGCGATATACGGTGCACTTTATGTCAGATCCTCGATCACGGTTGTGCAATACTTTGCAATGTACCAACAATGATAGGACCACCGCGTTCATCAACAGCACTGCCCTGTCCATCTTTGTGTCGCATTGTAGCACCCACCTACCGCTTTTGTATCAAGTTACACGACTGCTAGGTATCCCAGCATGGCAACTCTTTTTGTTCCTTGGTCTCTCTCCAAAAACAATACACATCCCCAAGAAAGCCATAGCATGGTTTCTTTTAGTATAAGATCACCGAAAACAATCAAAGAAGAGAGATAATACAATATAATATTAACAAAATGTCTACGCAAAATTATACATTACCATTTTCTTATCAATCATGTTCGTATTCTCGTCTAGCATCATCTGGTGATATTGTATAATTAATTCAGTCTTGGGATTGATTCAACAATTGTAAAAGATTAGATTTCTCGTTTCAAGATGGAAAAGGTGTAAAGGTGAAGAAGAGAAAACGGGTACAAAAAGCTGATGTGTGTGTATAAAGATGGGTTTACCAAGCTTTCCTGTGCAAAAGTTTTTGGGCACATAGGATTTCTATTTTTATCAGGCTGCTACATTAAGTTTGGGAAAAAAGTACCAATAAAAAAAATAAAATAGTAGAAGGAACCGTGAATCTCCGCGATTTACAGGTGATTATCATGTTTGTAACCGATCTGGTCATATGACTCGCAAGTTAGGGTACTGGAGTATGCACAGGGGCTGGGCGGTGATTAGACTTCTGCAGAATATCAGATATGGAGAGCTAGCGTCCCATGAGAATCGAAATTTGCACTAAGGAAGAAATTGGGTAAGTATTGTGAATACATCGATTAAACGGTAAAACTTTTACTTATTAACCTTGATTTCCCTCAATGAACGCAAAATTTATTCGAGCAGCATAAAAATCCATAACCTTTAATATCTGGCATGCTGGATGTCATCTTACTTACCCCTGAGGAAAACTCCCCACGCTGACGGGAACCTCAGCCGCACCCGCAATCCGTAAATCGTGGTGAGAAAGGGAGAAAACGGATTGGATTGACTACTTTTAGGATCAGATGGAGCAGGGGGTTTCCTGACGAAAGAAGTATCAGATGATAGACATGATCACTTCAACCGTACTTAATTCAACCACCGTAGCAGCGAGAAAATAGTAATGTGCGCTGTCTACGATTCGGACTGCAAAATTTGCAACCAATCATGAGAAGAAATTTGTTATTCCGCAAAAAAAGAGATCCCGGCCACAAGAAAAGATCAGATAAAAAATAAGTGACTGTATACATAGCCCTTGCAGATGCAAGGTTTATCTGATTTTTTTTTAAGTCGACTCTTTCTTCTTGCCACACACTATGCCATCACCTGTACCCTGTCTCTTGGGTGGCAAACGACTGACAGGTGTACTGCCTCCAGAGAAACAAACGCCACAATGCTCATTCTTACCATCCCATGGCAAACTTCTCGTCGACATTGAATCTTGCATTGATGATCCGAGTCTTGCTCCGCTGGGTCATCACGTTGTGGCACGACCAAAAACTCAAAAAGCCGAAGTTCGGGGCCAGGTGCGAATACGAGGGAAGCCAGTGCGTAAAGAGATACGTAGTGGGGGCCTATTGATGCTCCGAAGAAGAGATCTAGAAGTCAGTCAATTGGCCAAAAACTTGGAGACTCTGCTTCCCCCGTTAGCCTCCTTTCTACAGCCACAGCCCCGGTACAAGGATCTATTGGAGCTGGATATTTCTCGCAATCGATTAACGGCGCTACCGGACAACCTGACTATGCTTACGCATCTCAAGATACTGAACGTATCGTCTAATCTTTTGACAGAGGTCCCACCTCAGATTTACCGACTACAGCAGTTGGAAGTGCTTGTACTTTCACAGAATAGGATACGATCGATTACCGCGGAAATGCCAAGGTGTCTTCCGAACCTAGTGACTTTGCGTGTTGCTGCCAACGCCATTACGCACCTTACCAAGAAGGTTGGTCTCTGGTCTAAGATGCGTCATCTCCAGCTTGGATCTGTGTACGGTGGCAACGAACTGAAACAAATACCGGACGAAATTGCCGATATGTCTGTGTTGGAAGAACTCGATGTGTCACACAACCAGTTGCGGAATCTGCCGACAAACATGCATATTCCAACGCTGAAGCATCTGAACATAGCTGGTAATCAATTGGAAGCGATCCCAAAGTCAATCGCCCAATGCAGAGAGCTCAAAACCCTGAACGTATCTAAAAACCATTTGACAACGCTTCCGGCAGACCTCGTGCAATTACAACGTCTGGAGCTTTTTGACATCAGCGAGAATCTTCTTTGCATTCTGCCACAAAGTATCTTGGACCGCATGAACACAACTTTACTGATCACTGGGAATCCACTAACACGGCCAGGCCATTGTGACCTTGGTGCAAGTGATGCCTATGCAAGAATTTTACATCAGATGACGCGGTTTGCGATACAAAGGCCTATTCCTGACTGGAACCGTGATCGATGTGGTCCGCAAGGCATGGGATGCGAAACACCTGTCGCGGAAGCCTCTTCCTCCCCCTCCTCCTCCTCTCCCTCTTCTAGCACATCCTCCTCCCCTCCCTCCCCCCTCTCGCCGTCTTCGCCATTGCACCGACCGGATGAAGATGATGATGCCATGTTTGACCGTCAGCTATCGTACCATGCACAACAACTAAACATTCATGGCTCCCGTCCGGGTACACCAAGCAACGCATGTCCCGTGCCAAAACCTGCTCCTATCTATTCGTTTCCCAGCAACACATCCGCGTCCTTATCCCGCGCTACTAATCTTGTTCACTCGCTGCGCGAGCTAGCTACCCGAACTATTCTACGTAACAATTTGTCTGTACCTCTTCGCTATTTACCTAACCATCTTGCGGATGATCTATCTCGAAAATGCCAGTTCTGCGCAACATGCCAGCAAAAGTTTGTCAATGAGTGGGTCTCATCTGTGCAAGTGAAAGGTTACAAAGGTCATCCAGCGGTCGTCAGTCGAGTCAGGTTCTGTTCCACAAAGTGCTGGCTAAATGGTCTCAAAAACCCGAATGAAACATCAACCGAATCAGTTGTGCACGTTCACCACGCTGTATCACAAACGGACGCCAACGCTTGGGTGGAATCCCCCATCGAAGCTGTTCCTGCGGTTGTGTCAACCTTACCGACTCGGTGACGAAACTATTCAAATAATGACCTTTTCCCCCTTTCCCCTCCTGTTGTAGATATCCGATTCGTGTAGATGATTAACCCCTTATTTTGTGTGTGCTTTTTTTTTTCTTTGTTAGATGACGTATTTACAAGGGAAATAATCCAAGTCGTTTTTGTTTATACCTTGATACAATAAATTCCCATTTTACAGTCTGTCTAAAGAAAGTTGTAACTATAGTACTTCTGACAACGCGTAAAATGGCGTTTAGAATAGTTACCTGCACCCCCAAAAATTACGATTCTTACCGATCGTAAGTAGTTGACGCATGAAGCACAATTCACATGATTGAGACGGAGTAGTTTGCATTTCCTAGTCTCGTTGACTTTACTCTAGGGTACGTGTTAATGTATTTCTATAGCAAGACGTAGACGTACACTACTGGGCAAAAACAACAGTTCTATTTTCTGAAACCTGATTTCGATCAATGATTATAAGAAATAGAGAATGAACTAACCGTGGCTGTCTAGATTAAAAAGCTTTCTAACGCTCACAATATTAACCAAATTTACCGTAGGAAGGTCTCTCATTAAGTTTGTCACCGCTAGTACATTCATATGGCCGATGTATTTTGACGATCGTTGCGTGAATCTTATCAAAGCTTCCGTGTTATACAAAACAAAATAACAGACGTAAAGCAGCGTTCAATTCGAAAGATATAACCACTTAAATGAACATTTCGTTGCATCTGCAAGTTAGTTTAACTTATATAAGTTGTTCAATACACGAGTAGTTTTTATTCTTTACTCCACTGAAGAGGCGCTTCATATTTTACGATAGCTCTTTGCATAGAATTTCCAAACTTTTTTGTTTATTTCAAAGAACAAGTCTTGCTACAACCAAAAGATGCCAGACTATTTTGCTGAATAACCTGTTCTCAATGGTGCTTGCTATATCTGTTACTTTTCACCATGATATCCGGATTTGTGTGAGCGGTAGCTGCCGTAGCCGTGATTTCCCTTGCGGTTGTGGTCGTCGTTGCGATAACCTCCATAATGGCCACCGTGATAGTTATCGTCCTTACCGTAGTGTCCTCTGTGCTTTCCGTACTTGTTGCCATGTTTAGCATTGTCGCGGCGCATCAATTTGGAGTCCTTATCATGATCTTTCTTGCCTTTACCGCCATCCTTTCTGCCTTTGCCGTCGCCTTTCTTGTGATCGCCCCCATCTTTCTTGCCTCCGTGATCATCCCTCTTGCTTTTACCTTTGTTGTCGTCCTTTTCATTCTTGTCATCATGCTTCTTGTGTCCATCTTCGTCATTTTCTCTGTCATCGCCCTTCCCATGACGATCATCATTGTCATCATTGTCATCATCGTGATCATAGTCCTTTTTGCCATCGTATCTGTCGTCGTCCTTGTAATGGCCTTTTCCGCCATAGTGGTCGCCATTGTAGCCGTAGCCCTTTCCATAATATCCTGTTTCATAGTACTCTCCACTGACACTGTAGTCGCCGTGTCTATCATATCCCTTTCCGCCATTGCGGTAACCACGGTCGTATTCATTGTACTCCTTTCCTTCGTAGTAATCATCATCACAGTCTTCACCGTATCCCTTTCCACCATGCCCCTTTCTGTCGTCATGATCATTGCCATCGTATTCACCGTATCCCTTTCCATTGTCATCATCATGGTCATAGTATTCACCATAGTATTCACCGTATCCTTTCCCATAATAGTGGTCGCCACCATAATAGACATCATATTTTTTGTTATCATCACAGTCATCATCGCGGCTCTTTTCGTCATAGTAGTCGCCTTCATAGTATCCATAGCGATCCTTTTCATCATAACGATCATTGTCACCATATCCTTTGCCGCCGTAATAAGCTCCGTATCCCTTATGTCCCTTTACGGCGTAGCCGTCACCGTAATAGTCGTCGCCGTAGTAGTCGTCGCCATAGTGGTATTTTTCCTTGCCGTAAGAGTAACCAGAGCCATACTCGTCATACTTGTAGTCATCGTCTTTGCCATAGTGGTCACCACCACCACCGCGCTTGACCATAGAGCGTTGGATAGTTTCTGTACTGCCAATCTCACTTGGGAAAGCATCGACAGGATTTACTGGAAAAGCCTTCGCAGCAGTGAGGAGGAGAACCGCAGAAGTGATAGTGATAATGTTCAAATGCATGTTGAAGCTGTGCTACAAGGAGTTAGCAATTGAGTGGCAGCAGCCCTATTTATATGTTCTACATCCTCTGCTAGATGGGTTTTCATGTTAAAGGAAGTCATTTACTAGTCCAACACAAGTATATAATTAAACCACACTCAAAAAGTTGCTGCACACCGGTTGATACATTTGCTATTCCAGAAGGCTATGCCGTTTGGTACTAAAATTGTAAATGATTATTCAGATATTAACAAAAATAGTTCCAAAAATTTCTTGGCGTTGCTCGTATCAAGTCTACGTTAAGTACAATGAACAGAACAAGACAAGTATTGCAAGTCGCTGCTGACCACATATAATGAAAAAGTCAGCTCGAGATCTTGTGTTCTACGAGGTAAGACCAAGTTTAATTAACCGACACCAATGAAAAACCCCACATGATGACTCTGTCACTGTTTGTTACTGCGCTGTTACCAATATGTTCCTAGCCAAACAAAGTATGGCGTGATTTTTCAATAAAGACGATCGATTAGACCAAACGCATTTTTTGTTTGCTTTGACAGTCATGTCCTTTTTATTTATTTTTAGAATTCGTAATGTATAATCAATGTGCATTTTGTTTGGTAAGCCATTAAAGTTTGCTCTGGTTAAGGACTTGGTTGAAAAAATCAACAGTCAACTGAATAGCTTCGGTGGCTCTTTTCCTATTCAATTCGTCTGCCCAGTCACCACGTGCTGCTGCAAATCCATGGTGCATGTCTACAATTCATAACAGCTTATAAGTCTTCAAGTAATGGTACAAACTGACATATTTACCATCAAAGCGATAATGCTTGCACTGACCGCCAAAAGGCTTTCTCTTCAAGATCTCCATGTACTCGGTCTAGCATTTGGTGTGAATAGATTGCTTCATAATTGGAACCGCCTGTTTTGCCTTACCATGTCAGGTTCATCCTTGCTAGGTAGTGCGAGAATAGGTGCTTGTGCCTTCTCAGCATCCTTGGTGTCGACAGCGATTGGATGGATCAGAGCGAAAGCGCCGTAGAATTTGTCAATCCCCGCAATCTGGACACCAATCTAGTCATCCTGAGTTACACAGCTGTTCTCAGAAAACCACTAGCTCACCTTTCCTCCCCAGCAGAAACCAATAATCCCTGCGTTTGTGACACCTTGGCTTTGCAGCCATATCTTGACATTTGTAACTTGGGGACCAATCTATTCTCATCCGTCAGAAGCTCCCTTGTATTGAGGTTAGACCTACCAGATCAATCCTCCCCCCCTTGGCTAGCCAAGCCAGTACGGCTGGGCGATCGCCGATATTTTTGATGTCCCACGGCTTTCCCCGGAAGAAATCTGGCATAACAACCTTGTATCCGTAACCAGCAAGGATGTCACAGAACTGTTTGGTGTTTTTGCTTATGGAGGTGTCAGCGCGCGAGGTAGGGATGATTTGGACTTACTGCAAACCCATAATGTCGTATATTACTACTATCGCTTTCTTTGCATCCTACAAGACAACATGTTCATGCAAAGAGCAGCAGCATTTCTTGATTTACCTTTGGCCCGACGACATACAGCGGCAAGTCGCCGAGGTGCTCGATAGTTCCGACAGGCGTATAGTTAGATTCGACGGGTTTGAGAGAACAGCATACACCAAGAGAAGACATCCTGAGAAAGAAAGGCGACGGTCGACCAACGAGATGAATTCTAATCTTATATAGAAAAAAATTTGCGGTTTTTCCGGTGGAAAAAAGATACACCCTCTTTCACGATAGTCTACACCTTTAGCGCTGTAACACTATTTTTGTTCTGTAAAAATACAAGTATTTAAACCTTAAGATTCATCTGTGACTTAAAAGAAAAGTGTCAGAAGTGCTAGAAGTATTTCCCGGCTTAACGTGGTTTGTTTCTGTCGTGTGAGGCAGAGTTTTCGGTTACTTCTGTCATGGCAACAGATCCCGGTCCGCTCAAGCTTTATTTTATAGGAATTACTGTCATCGCACGGTGGAAGTGACGCTTACTCTGTGCAGAGCTTCCAAGGATAATTCACACATATTTAACACAAGACACACGAGAAATATATGGGTGATATAATTGAAGCCAGACTACCGATAATTGGGGGCGTCGGGAATGAACGTATTGAATATAGACTGAGCCTTCCTATCTGCGGAGAAGAAAAAATGGTGTAATCCAGTCCTGGTGCCAAGGTGTCTTAATATCTCGCTTTTGCGTTGAGTGTTCAGATCCATATGTAGGGCAGTTGGTGCTCACGAATTGTGAAAATCCATTCATCTTCAAGGGTTTCCGCTTGCCATTTTTTTTTCGTCAGAATTCCACCCGCTCAACGTAATCGAAACAGAGAATATATACTTGAAAGCTTCTCTTCTCGTTAGTCAGTGGTGCTGATACTGATCGACTGAGTCCTCTGCGAAACTATCTCCTACTTCGTGTGATATGACTCTTCAGTCGGGAGCCAACGCCAGTTCCCTGAGTGCCGATTGCCATAATCGGTAAAGCGTTTTCTGGTCATATGTGCTGATAATCGCAGAAGAGATGATGAAACTATATGTTAAAGCCATTATTGTCAGTTGGGTCCGTTCGGCCACAGAAAAGGTAAGTTTTTGTTTTGTATCTAGATACACAAATATTCATACATTTCTTTTTAAGTAACAAATGAAGGAAGCTCCCATTCACAGTGCTTATAAAAAGAAAAATGCGAGGAACGCAAAAATAAGCAAAGTCCTGAATCATCTTGTACTGATGTTTAATTTGTGCTATTCAAGTGTTTTCATAGTACTTGCCGGTGATGACGGAATAGTGGAGTTTGTAGGTATGTTTAGATGGTTCCCCATTTAGGTCGGTACTCTCACGCTCACCCCGATTGATTCAATTATGCTGTGCCCACTATGATCTTATCAATAGATAGAAGCAATTCAGATGTATCGAGAGCCACATTCTGATAAATTCATCACGGCCAGTACCTTTCCCGAGAACAGGGTGATTATGGTTCCTTTTAAAGAAAACTTACCAGCAAATTATGTAGTACAATCCTTGGAAAACGTTACCCTGGAAGATTCGATATCGCGCTTCGCTGTATTCTACAATCGATATCAACGAGATAATAATGCCGCCAGGAACATCCTGCTGGCTACTGGTGGTCACCCCAGTGCCGACAGCTAGCGTTTGTGTTCCGTTAAACTCAATAATTCAGAGAAATATACGCAACAGTGCCAACCCCTGACTGAGTTGTGTTGTTTCCGCCCCCAGCAATCCGCGCATGAAAAACGGATAAAAGTAGCGGAGGGTAAAATGTGTGACCGCACCCATACCCGTCAAAAAAAAAAGTTGAGAAACTTCGACAATACTGACGATATACCATTGGGATGCTGCTGGCAACAAAATTGCTGAGGCGGGCGACACAACGCTGTCGTTACGACACGCAATGGAGTCATGCCACACGATCGGTTACAACAAGGTAAGTAACTATCTGCTGCAGATAATTTTCAGTAACGGTAACTCAACGATCGATCAGATCGGCATACCAGGATGAGAAAGTGAAGAAGGTTCTCGACGAGATTCGCAGACTAGAGCATCGAATAGATAAAAAGAAGAAAATTGTATGTGTATGAAGATCGGGCCGTTTCGATGTGGAACTGATCGCTTTTCTGTTGCAGGCGGAAGCGGAAGCGCAAGCAGTAGAAAAGATAGATGAACGAGAAATCACTGCTATTTACAGTGAACTGGCAGCTTCAGCAAAGGCACGACCCAAAATCAGTGCCGACTACTTGGAAAATTTACGAGTTAGATTTTTGGATACCCGTCCCAGTCGCGAACAGCTCCCTGAACCTGTCAAAGCGATTGTGGCAGACTCAAGCGCGCCATCATCATCCGAACTGAAACCATCAACGGGAGAAACTGAAGCTATAGAAACACAAAATCCAAGCTCTCCGGAAACGCTTTCAGTAGAAGACTTTGAACAGCTGATATACGCTAATGTAACGTGTTCCCTGCAGTAACGAGCGGTTTATGCTAAGCAAATAGTCTCTCTAGGCACTCGCTAAACGGCCGGAAGAAGCAGAGAATGCATTACAGCTTATGATGGTAAGCGAACGCTATGAAAACTGGACAAGAAAATACTGACATGGGGATAAAGGATTACAACCGTCAACCAACAACGCGCTGCTACAACCATTTGATGGATGCCTATGCAAATAACAAAGATTTAGAAAATGCAATCACCACATTTAAACGGATGCGCGATCAAAACTTGATGCCAGATGTTTACAGCTATTCCTCTCTGATCAAGGCGTTTGTAAAGTGTTCTCGGCTGGATGATGCGTTTGTAGTATTTGAAAAAATGACCTCTTCCGATATGATCCCGTCCCAGGTATGTGTACTGTGCTACAAAACAAAGCTACTCTTCGACTCACATTTTTAAAAAAAAATTGGCAGCCTATTTTTTCCAGTCTTATCAGTGGATGTCTTAAGGCACATAAGACCAAAAAAGCATGGGAATTGTTTGATACGATGCGTCTATCGTACCATCAGCCTGATGAGGTATCCTATACACTTATGCTGCATGCTTGTGCAAAGGTCAGTGGGATTTAACTTGCCGAACAAAAGCTGAACTAGAGACTTAGAAAGGAGAAGTGGAACGGGCATTGAATTTATTTGAAGATATGACGGGCAACTACCTTTATCCAACCGATGTTACCTTCAATGTTCTTATCAACGCGTGTGCCAAACGACCAGATTACTTCGATGAAGCGTTTGGTTTACTCCGTCAGATGAAAGAAGTTTACGGTTTCCAACCAGATCGTATTACCTACAACACACTTATAGCTGCCTGTTCAAGAAAGAAAAATCTCCCAGCTGGTAGAGATCTCTTCAGACAAATGTTAGAAGATGAACGGCTACAAGGAAAGGAGTCACTTCTTGCACCCGATGCATGGACGTACGCCAATTTATTTTGGTGTTATGCTTCCTACGATCCCCCATCATTAAAATCACCGGCAGCAGCAATTGAAAAGGACCAAGGCGAGACAGAGGGTGCACTTGTTGAGTATGCTTTGATTCCTACTGCTGCGCCTGCAAAGCGTTCCAACGTCGTTACAGAAGCTACTACTATCCTTAATTACTTGGCGAAACAAGATATCCCAATAACGACACGGATCCTGACCGCTTATTTGGCCGTTCATGTAGCCCAGAAGCAAACCCGCGACTGCGCCGATGTGTATTTCAAGACATTTAAGCAGCATGGCGCTGAACCGAACGGATTCACTTTCCAGCAGATGTTGATTTTCTGCTACAATACGAAGGATAGCGCGTTGGCATGGAAGGTGTGGGATGACTATCAGCGTTTCTTGGAACAGAGAGAGCATCTCTATCAGGCGCAGGCGTCTGATATCGTACAAATAAAGGCACAGGAGTCAAAGAAGCTAGCAGCACAGATTGAAGAAGGATGGACCGAAGAACAGCAGCGCGTGTTGGTACTCCAGATGGTCAACACATTGGCCAGGTACAGCAATGATTTTTAGGCTGTCTCGTTAACTTACATATCTTGCTAGGTCCAACGAACTGAATCAAGCATTAACTCTTCTTTCTACTCAGTTTGGAAGGGGTGGAGCTTGGTTCTCTAGTCCTCCCAAGTTGAAAACTCTCCAGCCCGTTTACCAGAAATGCATTCAATTAGAAGATGACGAATCGAAAGAAAAGCTACTCAAGCTTTGCACAAAGTATCGAAAGGAAGATGGACGAGGAAAGCTGGGAGCAACCTATCGAAAAGTCAATGTCAAATAACTGTACGATAGTTCATTTATATAAAAGTAATAGATTGTAAATTGTTAGACAAAATAATGATGTCTTAAAAGATGATAGAAGGAAAAAATCAATCTCCCTTATTCGATCGCAATAGATTTTCGATAACCATGTTCATTGCCCATACCCACTCTTCCATTTCCTGTCGGTTTTCTGCAAGAAATACCCACGTGTCGCCTTTGAGCGGGCTGGATCGATAGTCCTGTTGATAAACTGATATCCGCTTCCGTTTTGGGCTGAAATAGCGTCGATTTCTTGGTTTCCATATGGAGAAGATGCATTCCTCATCATCATCAGCTGTCGTCAGACCGCTTTTAAACATTCGTGGTGGTCGATTTGGTGGTTGTTTTGGTAAAGAAAGTTCACCTGAGTATACATAGCCGTTTGCAATGTCTAAAAGGCCTTTACGTGCATGTGCAGCTGTGGATACAGGCTGGCAGGTTACAGGGGAGCGTTGGAACGGGTCAAAATATAGAAGCCATCCATTCGCGGTCAACACAAATATTTTCTGTGTAAATGTGCCACGGGAACGAGGCTGAAAGTACATGGTACCCGTTTTCTAGTATCTGAAGGTCAGCAATAGTGCATAAGGTCAGGATGTAACTTACCACCACGTCTCGACATTCATCAAAGATACAGCGACTCCAAAGACGAGTGTCAGCCGTGGGCTTTGATTTATCCAACGTTGTATCATTGTTTCCATTGGTAGCCAGCTTCAGGTTTTCGTTGAACATATCTGAAAATGTATGCTGAGCACGGGCATCTCGTTGTGCTTCTTTATGCGCTTTCCAGTAAACAACAAGTTTACTCAGCTGATCAACCCATAAATCACATATATCGCCTGAGCGAGCCTAGAAATAACAATGCAGAGCCACTTTATGAGATAACTGCGCGTTAAACTAAAAACATGTACCTCAAGTTTTATCGTCAAGTCATTTTCCATAATAATTTCGAGGAAAGCTTTCTCCGCACCACGAAACGCAGTAGATCGTCGTCGTGGATGTGTCGTACCATCATTAGATAAAACAGGAGCAATCGATTCAGCACGTAGGCTGCTAACCTCACTTGTAATCATGTCTTCAGCAACAAAAGAGCGTCGGACAAAGGACACTTCGGTTAGGTCGATGACACCTCCAGCATGGGTCAGTAAATTCATACGCCGTTGCAGTTCATCTTTCGATGTCACCATGTCATCAGCATAAGGAGAAATAATCACTGCACGAGAAGACGTATGTCCTGATGGCAATTCTTCCCCAGTATAGTACGTAGCGTCTACTAGTACTCCACTTGAAGGCAGGATATAAAAGAGGTATTGATCAAATGATGCAAAGTAGAAGCGTTTTCGCGTGAAACGGCTGGGACCAATAACTTTTCCCTGGAAGTTTGTTATTTTACGCAAAAAACCTTCCACAGGTAGTGGTTCCTGCAGAATAAGTTGAGTCCTTTGTTATCTTTGGTGGTAGCTTGTGTTCTCTCACCTTTAAAATCTTGTTCTCTTTTAGGGATATGTCATATGGCGTATGTTGGATGCGGCGAATCTCAAGTTGATGCGTCTACAACAAAGCATTAGTATCGCGCTCTCTCCTGTGTATAACACACCTGCTCAATACTCTGTGGACAGATCGCAAGATTCGCACGATTCCCGCTGACAGCTGTCTTCCAAAATGTCCATTCTATACGATCTTTGCGTACCCAACACATTTCCAAGTCAGTTCTTCCTAGCTTTGATTCTGCTACATGCGCCCAATCCGTATCCTCTTCAAACATTGCTAGGACTGCCTCTTTCACATGCTCGGTTGTAATTCCATACTGAGGCTCAGACCGGTTGTTGACAAGTGGGAGGTACACACGTACATCCATCAGCGGCACATAGACCTCGCACCGCAATGGGCAAGGACGTTTGCACGTCTCGGGTAAAAATCTATAGATTGCAAGATACCATTCCCAACATAAGGTCAACGATCGAGCACGAAATGTGATGGTGGCAAACGCTTTATCCGTGGGATAGCGAAGACAAAACGTATAATCGAGGGGAGACAGCAGAAACAACTCTAGCCGAGGAGTTCGTTTGGGTCCCTTAAAAGTCAATTGATTCTCGATTCGTTTGTTGGGCCATCGAATTTTCTTTGACCAAAATGAGATAAAAACAAAGCAAATAATTTCCTACTTACTGAAGATGAGTAGACCGTTAGCTGACTTGGCGTCAGCACTAATTCTATCTGTTTCCAGTTTTTTGTAAACTGTCCAAGTCGTGCCTCGCGCGAAGCTTTGTAGCGTGTTGGCTGATTTCCCCCGTGGCTACTAAGTGAGCTTGTGTAGAGTAGCACGTCGCGTTTGATTATCTCTTCGCTATCATGGTCGAGTGGAGGCGTATTTCCTTGGACTGGAACAAAAACTGCACCAGATTTACGCCATCGTAGTGTATTAGATCGGATTATTTTTGAGAGCGATTTTTTCTTTTTCAATGGCAAATTTTGCAGATCGGCGGAACGGGTGTGATTTGGCTGTCCGCTGCTTGGATCGGATTGGTTTCGCAATGGCCGAACGGTCTTCGTGGAAGAGGAAGAAGAGGATATTGAAGTCGTTTCGATACCAAGTGCGCGATTCATTAGCTTGTCGACATTGAATTCACCATCACTTTGAGTTTCCTCTTCATTCTCTGGATGTACAGAAGAAGCTGCAGTAAAGAAGCTATCACCTGATGTTGAACTAGGCGTAATTCCTGGTCTTTGAGCACCTTCAGATTGCTCCGAAGGAGTAGCAGTGTGTTTGTCTAAAGAGCAGGCCGAGTCTTGCTCAGAAGATACGAGATCTGTTGTTCTATCGGTGCAAAGTAAGTTACTGCATATCGTTTAAAAAGGAAGTTGGTAGCCAGCATACGGTAGCGGTTGTTGCTGCACAGGTGTTACTGCTGAGGTAGTCGGTTGATTTTCGCTTGACGCAACTCGAGGAACCTCGATTTCACTAATGAATAAACGACGAGCGCACTCTTTTTTGTGTGCATGGACATTAGTTGGCTGTTGTTCGTTCGTTGGTTGGGAGTGCGATGGAGCGTCCATTCAACAATGGCGTGTATGAGTTTTAGTAAAAGAAGTGCAGTGAATTTCTCGGTTTGGGAATTTTTTGTGGAGAATTTGTACAGACACAGCACCTGACGTGATACGATGGCAGAACAGTTTTGTATCGTGTTGTGTTAAACTATTCTATTGTGCTGAAGAACCGTGTTTTTTTGCAAGTATTATGATCCATAAATAGAAGATGCCATGCATGGAATGTTGCACTTGCGGATCAACGAGGCAACCTAAGAGAGTTTAGATATACCATGGAAGCAGGGAATTCCTTTGAACGAAAAGATTGTATTATGTACAACCATTGTTATAATGTTTTCAGAGAGATCTTATTTTGAATCGATCTTACCTACAGCTTCCTATGTTCTGTTTTTTGTCTTTCGTGTTCGAACGTCACTATTATGTCATTCTCTACACTTGCGTTTGCCATGGTATATGTTAAACCTATGTGTAGAGGAATATCAAAATCGAGATAACATCAGTTATAACAGAACCGCGCTGTCCGTGTGCTATTGCCATACGAAAGCTGTTTCCCGACTTTCTCTACAGAGCGCACCTATCGCTATAAAATGGAATAGTAGTCCTTTATTGTGTAACTGTTGTTTTCTTTTTTTTCCATATAAGAAGTGGAGAGCATGAATACGTTCTTTAGAAAGGAAAAGAAAAGGTTGAATAGCGTTTCTTAACTGAAGACTATCTTTTACTCTCTTGTTTCTTTCTCACTGGCTTGGAAACAAATCATATCGATGTACTTGGTTACCACCCTGTTTAACAACTTCCACTGTCTTGGTTTTGTTCTGGCCAACAACGGCCCTCACCTTTAACATGGAACAAATTTTACACTTTACGATCTGCTATAAACACAAGGTATTGTGGTTTATCTACGTAAAACCAAGTTTCTTTGTGTTCAATTTATAGTCGAGTGTGTACATCGCCACATTGATAAGGCTTCTTTCCTTCTTCAAACAGTGGTAGCAGATACGCGGATACACCAGTTGATGTGAAGCACTCACACATGTTGCCAACCTGACCTGTCTCACGAAGACTATTTCAGGATACATGAGCTGAATGCATCCCTTGGAAAATTCAGATCACTATATCTGCCTACGGACATGATGCCAAAGTGTTCTCGGAAAAAAGTTGTTGTCAGAAGCGACCCATATGTGCCTGTCGTTTGTGGCGTCCATGATCCAGCTACTCCTATGCCGTTTGTACACTCCCATTGATCCATAGACACCTTGCCACCAGATGAATAGAACACACCATTAGCTAGGATGACACACAGCCGTCAATTGAAACACCTTTCTGCTGTAGCAAGTGCTCGCCACTCTCGTATGCACCTCTCCGTAGTAACGCCTTACGTAATCATTCTCATATTCTCTTTGATAAAATTTAAACATTACTACAAAGAACGAGCTAGTGATTAAAAGCATCTAGTAGATGCCATCATCACTATCCCAAGTTTGCCATCAAGCTCTTCCGCATTCTTGATTGAAATGAAAGTATCGACGCTGCATCAGCTTAGTGCCTGTCGTCTCTGCTGCGACGTCTATCATTATATCTATCATTGCGGTCATTACCCTCGTCGTAACGGCCACTGCGCTCTCTGTCGCGCGAAGAACGCCGCGTGTCACGTCGGGGGCTGCGAGAACGAGAGTGTCCGCGCGAACGGGAGGGAGACCGGGACCGGGGAGAGCGTGATCGCGAACGTCTTCTAGGAGGGCCACGCTGCTCACTATTTTCCAACACAATGAGAAACACTATACAATTAACACATTCACACTTACGGGCAATCTCTGGCCAAATGTCCAGCCTCACCACATTCGCTGCCATGACAAAGCATAAGATGATATGAAAGATCCTATAGGCCACTTACAAGCAACGGTTCTCCTCAAATCTCATAGCACGTTCGCCTCTTCCTTTGGGTGTGGGACTATAAAATCATATTAAAATAAGGGATAGAAAAATTATGTATAAACTTACCATTCCCGTGCACTTTGGTAAAATATTGAAGTAAGGAAATGTTAATGATACCCCATGCATACCTCTCAAAAAATTGCTTACATATGACCAGATTCTCCGCAGTTGTAGCATCTGCCAGATACAGGACCACTACCAGAACGATACGGTGCCATTCCTTTTCTGGCATACTCGACTTGGATGCTGTCGCCTTCCAAACGATATCCATCATACTTTCTGATGGCATCCTCAGCATCTGAATAACCGTTATAAAAAGCGTAAAGCAATTAATTAAGTACCTCTGGAATCCTAAAACATGTATGAACAACCATACTCTCATAAAGCCCATATCTAACTTACTTCAAATTCCACAAAAGCAAAATTAGACTGTAACGTAACAAAAGTTTAGTATCAAAATCACCGTACTGTCAGATATCATACCACAAGGTCAATGTCTCTGATTCTGCCACATCTGCTGAAAAGATCCTTCAGATCGCGTTCACGCACGTAGCGGTTGATTCCACCTGCAAGTGTTATTAATCAAACATGCATAACATATAATTGCATAGATCACTTACCAACATAGAGTCTACGAAGACCTCTTCTTCTGTAATCACGATCACGGTCTCTGTCGTCGTAGTAAGACATGGGAAAGTCAGAAAAAAAAAAGAACAACCACAGGTAGATTTTTGTGCGAGCATGATACGGGACTGCCTTTTCTGGCCCCTGGGACTTTCCCAGGTAAGATCTGACAGCAGAGATGGACTTTTGCTCCGCTGTTACTCTTTTGACGCAAACTGGTTTATTGTTTATTGAATAAATTTTGCTAAAAAAAGATTAAGTATGCATCATTAATACATGAATTTGCAATGAAATCGTCAGAGATTTTAAAGACCATAGATTACCCAATCTGTCCATCTAGGTGACCAACAGTTCATGTACTGCATGGATGACAAAAAAAACGTTCAAGTATTTCTGCTACGATTCAACAATGGCATGGTATATCAGAAGAGAAGAGTACTATTCATCCTCGACAACTTCTCTGGGCACAAATTGGACGATTTCAAACCGTCTAACGTTGAACTTCTTTTTCTCCTTCCTAACACTACGTCATATCTGCAACCTCTTGATGCTGGGATTATTAAGAGCTTCAAAAGTCATTATCGGTAAGTGTTTGTAATGCACTAACGGATAGACAAGTTTAACAGATATTCTAGAAACTATCAAGTAGATGAGGCATATACAAGGCTTAAGCAAAGAGAGCTACCATCAAAGCTTTATAAAATCGATCAACTGCAAGCAATGAAGTGGTGCGAGGAGGCGTGGTATGACGTATCAACAGAAACGATCGCCAATTGCTTTCTAGCAACAGGTCTCATCAACTTAACAATGGGAAGCGATACTATGACTGCCACAAAAATGCAAGAGAACGTGAGAGCTCAGATCGCGAACAATCTCCAAGATATACATGGCACTGCTGACGTCGAGTTTGAGATCGAGCATGCTGATGAGGCCTCTGCTGTCCATCCACCACTGACTGGGGACGAGATAATTGAGACAATTTCGGAAGTACAACCCCCCACTGTCAAGGCTGATGAGTGCGAAGAAGACATACCAAGGGTTTTATTTACAACGGAAGAGAAGTTACACGCTATCAGTGTTGTATTAAAGATACTGGATGACGAATCTGAACGAGACCTGAAGAAAGGTCTGAAAAGATTCCGAGACTCACTTCGACTTTCAAGCAAAACGAAGCAAACAGATATAACATACAAGTTTTAGATGTCGAAGGACATTTTATTGAGTTTAAGATATGCCTAAACACGGGTCGTGAGATCACATTTCGTGATTCTTGTGCTCTAATACCCGCTAAGCTAAACATAAATAAATAAAAAATCAGCAGTTGCGAATGTTTACCGGCTAGGCTCCACTCAGTATTCTCGCTATGTTCTCGCTATATTCTCGCTAAGTTTTCGCTATGTTCTCGCTAAGTTTTCGCTATGTCCTCGATGTGTCCTCGATGTGTTCTTTTCTTCATTTACATATATAAATCACATCAACGACTAAACAATCTTTTATGTTTCCGCTCTTTCCGGTTGAAAGATGTTTTGAGGGTATTAAAATCTACATAACGGTCGAATAAACCTTGTTCTTGGCCTCTAGTATAGCATTCTTTCCAATCAATGCGCTCATTTCTACGACTTTTGCTCTCCTTGAATTCTATCACGAATTTGTAGTCAGGGTTGTCGTACATGTGGATATCTGGCAATCCGTCGGGGGGGGGGTTCTTTCCCTGGCAACTGTGATTTTATAAACAGACTGCTCAGGCTGCAACGTATCAAGATGCCTGTGTCTGCATACACAAATGAATTCCAGGCCATCCTTAGTATATTCCTGTACACGATCTAGAGAAGGTAACATAACTGGTATGCCCTTCTGTTAAGTTATTAGACACAATGTCTTATAAAATTAGTGGATTCTATTATATCACGTGCCTTTGCAATAATAGCGGGGATCTCCGACGCACCTAAATAGTATCAATATACACAGTGGTAGCATCGTCGTATAGTATATCCATTACCGGTGGTCGAGATGGTCCATATTGGTCCAGTATAAGAACTAGGGTCTTCGAAAAAGATGGAAGCGTCGTACCGGTCACAAGTTTGCTGGAACCAGCAAGAGCAATGGCCAAAGCAGCTTGTGTATCACGTCGGCTTCAGCTTTACTTTTTTTTTTTTAGATCTGTTGGCAGTAATCTGATGCTTTATCAAAGTTTTTAAACGGCGCGTAAACGCCCTCGATAGACGATGGGCAACTCTTCCTTGGAATTGATAAACTGACTTCTTGCGCGCTTTCCTGGGGTAACGGAGCCTTTCAGCGTTGGGGGAGGTACTTTCCTTCCAGTTGTTTGCAATTGTGCTGTGGTTCTCTGGCGTTTTGGTATCAGAATGGGCTAAAAAGAAAGAGAAAGGAGAAGAAGAAACGATCAATCATTTCGGCCAGTAAACCAAAGTGACAACATTTTTAGATAATTGATCTATCACGGTCTAACATCAGATTCTTCTTGTTAGGGGCTCACAAATCAACATAGAACGGGATAATGGAAAGGGAAAAAAGTGTGAAAAGAGCACAATGACAGCACGCATATGAAACGCAAATTCATTGCTAAAGTAGATAGTATTGTACCATTCTGTTAGTTGGCCTATATCGTCATTTCTTGTTATTGTTTGACTTATTGTGAACCATAAATCAGGAAAAGAAATAGGGAAGAGATTTTATAAAGCAACAGAGAGAAGACATCTCAAAATGAATACTTTGCTAGTACTTTTACTACGCAAAAGGAGAAAGCAAATTGCAAAAAAGATGTTGCAAGAGGATCCACTACTAAGATACGTTGTCAAAAGGACTATTGTAAAAAGTTGCTCAAGTTTAGCAGCTGGAATAATTTAAGCGTCGTTTCCAATATGGAATTAGTCTCAAGAGTGCACTCGTGAAACCTAAATAGGACTATGGTGATGCGCACTAGCCATGACATCATTTGCCTTTAATCCCGTTCATCTAGACGTCTCTACTTTGTACATATATGTGTACTCAAGAGTACTTCTACTGTAAACAGCCAGAATCTTCAAGTAAGAAATAGCCATTCACATTGGGCTTTTATTCCAATGTTTGCCCTGCATGTCAAAGCAAGGCAATTAAAATCAAGGTTGAAACCAGAAAAACACCAATTTGTTCGAGTACCCTTTCAATCATCTTAATAAAAGTCAATAATAACCGCTTAGCGCTCCTCCCGGGGAGTTTGCTGCAGGTTGTTGCGTGTAGAAGAGGTGACCAAATGATTAAATGCGAAATGGGATGTGTAGCTTCGTGTGAAAGGCAGGCATATCCGAGTGCTGTTTGAAGTTTCGATCCCAAATTAGGACAATTGAAGAAGAAGCCATCGGCAAAAAAAGATGAAGCTTCTGTGACGATAGCTGAAGCAGAAGAAATGGTTAATAAGAAAGAAGAAGATTCAGTGACGGTGTTGAAGAAGCTGAGGCTATGGGCAAAAAGAGGAAATTCCTGCAATGATTGCTGAAGAAGAAAAGGTGGTTGGCAAGAAAGATGTAGATTTTTTAAGGATGATTGAAGAAGATACAATGGTAGGGTGTGCGTCCGAATAGGAATGCAGGGCCAAATGCTTATCGAAGAGAAGTAAAGGTGAAAAGCACTTCCTGGAATGAACATCTGGCTGCACATCCCTTTCATCAAGTAATAGCATTGCGAAGAAGAGACCATGGAGAAGAAGAAGCCATTACTAAAAGAAGAGGTCATTATTGAAGAAGAAGAGGATCATCGTCGAAGAAGAAAAGACCACCGCTGAATAAGAAAAGAGATCATTGATGAAGAAGAAAAGAGATCATTGATGAAGAAGAAAAGAGATCATTGATGAAGAAGAAAAGAGATCATTGATGAAGAAGAAAAGATATCATTGATGAAGAAGAAAAGAGATCGTCGAAGCAGAAGAAAAGACCACCGTTGAATGAGGAGAACCCACCGTTGAAGAAGAGGAGAAATCATCATTAAGGAAGAAGATACCACATTTAATGCTGTATAATCCTTTTGAATGTTCCTGGGGAAGTCCCGGACCCCCAAGAGCGCAACATCGACAGCGTCACTGGCGCTTTAGCTTCCACCGCGTCCAGACACGTTTATTGCTATATAATCCTTTTTGCGTGTTCCTGGAAGAGACCCCCAGACACCCAAGATTGCATTCATCTTGGCTCGGTTCTTTGGAGCCTTTACAGCAGCCACACAACACAAAAGAGTGTAGAGCAAAAAAATTGACATTTCGGCCAGGACGAAATCGCAATTGGGTGGAGCCAATGGAAGCGGGATCGGGGTTTTCCCACCAATCACACTGCGAGCGAAGATTTGGGCAGCGAATAGCAAGGGGTGCACGTGCAACCAAATCTTTTGATGAAAGAGATCAATAAAATATTTAGGCAAGTGAGTATTAACTGTTAGCTCACCCAGTTTGTTTAAAGCTGTTGTATGCAATGTACTGTTGAATAATTGGAATTACAACTGCGATTGATAATAATCCGATGGAAAGGTTGTAAATGAAACTAACATCGATCTGGGACACTGTGCCCAATAAACTTCTTGGTAATAGCATAATTAGGATGTCGTAACAGAAGCATATACTCTATTGAGACAGCTCAGTAAGTTGTTCCAATCTTACAGATTATTATAAACCAGATAATAGCGCTATCTATAGATCTATTATGATATGTGAATATTATACAGACTAGATTATTATAAACCAGATAATAGCGCTATCTATAGATCTATTATGATATGTGAATATTATACAGACTAGTTTTCTGTATGGGCATTGATACCATTCTTCAGGTAAGTCCAACCTCGGCGAATAGAAGGGAGGATCGTACGTAGTGTTTATGTTTCGCACAAAATGGTCATTTTTTCTAGGACATTTTTATATCTAAATGAAGGTTAAAAGGTCGAAGTATATTTCTCATCATTTATTGTCAACCTATGACTTGGAGGTTTGATGTAAAAACCGTTTACAACTGTAAGTGGAACAGGCTGCTGTTACACCAAGACACTTTTTAAGCCACACGGCGTTTGAATATGGTTTCCTTCCAGGACATGCGCGGGGTTCGTTCTTGATCAACTATGGCCCAAGTGCCCACTGACAAGCGACAGTTACGCGCATGCCTACTGTGTTCTCTAGTAAAAGTAATTGAACGATGAAATATTCAGGATTAGAGGTGTTGATACTTTTTACAGAATGCAGCGCAGTTCCGACAATCAGGCTGCGAAAATTGCGAAGATCTATTGCAGATGCGAGGTAGCATGGATCGAGTTATGGAATGCACCAGCGCAAAATTTGAAGGGTAGGTTGTACCAGACTTCATAAGTGTATGTAACAAATGGGTTTATTTTAAAAGTGTAATATCTATGATGCAACCACAAGACAGTTGGGTTGCTAGGTGGCAGCGAGTTGGTAAGCGTTTTGACTTCTATTTTATCGCATTGCTTATGCCTGGACAGAGAAATTTACACGAGGTGTCTATGCGATACGAGTATATGGTCGGATACCAGATGATGTAGAGGATGATTTAGAACGACGAGGCATATACTACCGACCCAGAGATGGCAGCGTGAAAGAATGATCGCAGAGTCAATAAACAAGACAATCCCGATGGAAATGGCTAGATGCATAGAGGCGAGTCTTAATGCATGACAGGAACCAATGAGACCCGCCAAGCCTTTTATTTATTTTACATATATCAGAGGGAATAGGCCGGATTATCGTCTACGTAACGTTCGATGTCTTCTGCGTATGTGGAAATAGTCATATATAAAGCGTCGGGTTTTAGGATATGAGGTCTACTGTTTTTCGAGAGTCTAGTCTTCTTTTCTGTACATGGGCTATCTTTTGGTGTGTTGTAAGACGGATAAGAAAATGTGAAAGAATACACTAGTTTTCATTTTGTTTTAATTGCATTTGAGCAATTCGGCTGTTTGCGTGACGTTTTAAGAGTACACTGTCTGATATACCCACCACAGTTTAGTATAATTTCTCATCTGAAATGGCCATAAGATAATTTGCTCGAGGACATCTTGCGTATATCATATTACATCCATGTAAGGCTTCCTCTCAACACCACAGCAAGTTTTTGTTTATTTGTTTGTTGGAAATGATGAATTGAAGTGTGGCCAAAGCATCAATAGAGCAATTAATACACTGTCCCGTTCTTAGCAAATATGTGCTTTACATAGCTAAAGAAATATTGGCTTTGGAGATTAAAAGGAAAAGAGATAAAAAAAATCTTATAACCTGTCGGTATCATTGTATCTCAGTGATTATTCATGGTATCTATAGTGATTTCAGAAATTTTGTATCCATCAAATACCTTCAGTTCCGTGGATAAGACGATGGCTTCAAGCTACACAGCTATGGACTACGATTTCTGACAAGAATAGTTGTACTGACACATTAAAGATAATTATTGAGGTAGAAATTGAAGTTGTAATTTCGAGGATTATGTATCACTCACAGATTTTTTTATATGATGTATCTCTTGTATCTGACACTTAGCCGTAATTATAGTAGCTGTTCTCGACTTTTATAAAATCCCGATCAAACATATTCTCTGGAAGTAATATACAGCTAGTACTGTAATTTCTATGGACTTATCATTTCTTCAGCTTAAGGATGCCTTTCAATTATTCATTCTGCCATGAGCAACTTCATGAATTCAACATCATTTATTTTTAGGACCATGTATACGTTAGCGGTTAAAAAGTAACTCCTAGATGTCGTGTCTGAAGTTTTTCCTATAGTATAAACTGAAGTGAGAGTACATCTAGTAAAAAATGCTCTTTCTATGTAACAACCATCTCCTGCGAAGTGGAAGATTGCAAGATTTGCTTTTATTTCAATCTGTGTTGATTTCTTCTGATTTCAGATGTGGTACAGACTTTCGAGGGGATTTTTTTTTTGTATGGGCGACGAGGCGCCAAATTTTATTTGTAGCGCACGCCACAGTGAGCGGTGCGTACAAGATTTTCGAGGGGATTTCCTTCGGACACACAGAAGGCAGTTCTCTTGGACGCAAAGCCATCACGTGTATGTTCTTAGACATACAAAAACAAAAAAACGCGTTTCTAATGTTTGACTTGTTGCTTATACTCCTCTTTTCAAATTTTACAAGAATTGCATTTTTGCGAAGGGTTAGGAATGACGTTTAGGAACTTGTGAGACGACAATGGTTTACAGTAATAATACGTACCAGCGACTCATCGTATTTGTGGCTTCAGTGTCGCTGTTGTAGTGGCATATCCCGAAATTACTGGAAACTTACTTCTCTTCCGCAAAGTTCAACGTGATTTATTTCGCACTAGCTGTCCATTCATCATTAAGGGAGCTAGGCTTAATAATATTTGGATTGTAAGAAATGTAGTGGACAAAAATAATTACGAACCGAAAATTAGATGATACGAACATGGACATAGTCGAAAAGATGATCCGTTCTCATGCAAAACCCAAGCAGATCAGTGAAGTGCTTTTGTGATCCGGCGGCTCTACCTGAAGACATTGAGAACTTGAAAACAGACTGTTTTATCAAAGAGACGATGAATCTGGAAAAAAAAATAGTACAGGTCGACGAACACTTGAAGCAGCGTGATTACCATGGTCGTTACCTTCGTAATTCTCAGCAATGGCTTAAATGATTGCTTTCTTTTCATTCTTTCAGTATTGAAAAGCCCACCGCCTTTTAGAAGTCGTAGTTAACGATACAACTTACAGAACGGATGTCGTTGGCATCGATAATGTGGGCATCAAGTCTTTGGAGAGTTTTGGGATTGCTGGTGCATAGGTTCCCGATAAATCAAAGTTATTGTACGAATGGGTTAAGAAAACTCTTAATTCGATTGTATATGAACCAGTGTCCATTTTTTCTTGAGTCATTATAGTGGATATCAACAGCTGAGCTTGGTGTTGCCAAGAAAGTATTTCCTTCCACAAAGCAGCTTTTGTGTAAAGAGTTTATGGGCTCTGACGCTATCTCTGCCTAAAGGAGTTATAGATGTTCGACATAGTTAAACCATCTGACTGCTCTTTTGTACTTTCGCTTTATTGTTATCTGCCTCAACGTTTATGACCTGAAACCTTTCTTTTCTTTTCTTTTTTTTTTTTTTGGACAACAAAAATTCGAGATTTCGTTCGCTTTTCCCCTTCTTTCTTCTTAACTTCCCATCATCCTTTAAACGGTAAGGATTACTTTGTAAAAAAAAAATGAAATCAATTAACGAATCATTTATATTCAAGAGATGCTCAAGAGGTGCGCAAGCGGGCTGATCAGTGACAATCTTTGTTAATTATTTAGGAAACCTTCGATAACATCTTTCATAGTCGTATACAGCATCCAGAGAAGAATAAAGCCTTGAAAAAATTGTACATAGGAGAAGACAGATGAATCCTCATTTCTCTTTCTTTTACAGAGCCAACATTGTGTAGAACGTTTAAACCCAATGTTTTCCGATTAGTATCTTTTTCACCGATTCTTTTAAGCATATTTCATGGCATCTTTTTAGATATCCTTATGGGACCACAGTATGACATATAGGCTTCAGAAAGCTACTGATTTTGGCTGATTGACATTTAGCCTACGTTCTGAAAAATGTCCTGTGCGACATGGATGCCTGTTGTATTGTGGTCCACCCGCATGTATCACCGTATGTTATATGGCGCGATACTTAGGTAGTCAATATTTCCTTTGAACAGTTTTTAATGATATGCTTAGGTTTGCTGTCACTTCGCACTTTTTCTGCAAGTTATTCATATATCAAAAAATTTTATTTCAGTCAATTCTATACTGAATACCATTTTAAAAACCGTGCGTCACCGATTAAGGTAAGGTTATCATGTCTCCGGTTAATATTCTGACACTTCGTGTAGTGCACCACTGGGTCCCCACGAATCACGTGGAAAAAGGCAGGCTGATGATGGGCACCCTGACTTGGTCGTTTGTGTTCGAAGGCAAAACCCTTTCGAGCATTGAACATAAACCGGTTTTATTCACCTGCACAAGAGCTTTTCACGCAACGCAAACTTAAAATGCAAAATCCTAAGAGCGAACAAAACAAAAAAACAAAGAGAATCAGGATGGTTGCTGCCATCCAAGCATTGATGGAGGCATGGAGGATGATTGTCCCTGAGTATGAGAATGAGATGAAATAAAATCGACAAATGCAAGAGGTTGGCGGTGTGCAGTGAGGGTTGAAGATGGTTGTAGATATTTTAAGCCGCGACGTTCGTGTGTTTTTAGATGCTGCGTCAAATTATCTGACCGGGAAAAGGTCTTCTCACACCCAGCGTAGGTACACTGGAAGGGCCGTTCCAGTGTGTGAATACGCATGTGTCGTTTAAGATGTTCTAACCTTTTAAACCGCCTGGAACAATTAGGGTGTGTACATATATGTTGCTTTTCGTCGTCTGAATAAGATGAGGAGGGTGATAGTGTACTGGTTGCCTCGGAATAGTTGTTTGCTGAACAAGACAGAGTATGGTCAGCCATCACCCATTCACGGTTAGCTGTAGATGGGACTGCATTAGGTGGTGTTGGCGCTGACCCTGGTGTCAGCGCGCATCTGTCGGAGATGTAGGGGTCTTGCTGCATTTTGTATTTTGTATGTGTTCGGTAATGCGCATGGAAATTGTCGGATCGACTGAACCGTTTTCCGCATCCTGGGTATGGACAGACATGTGGTCTTTCTCCAGTGTGGACAAGCATATGGCGCTTGAGATGTTCAAATCGCTTAAAGCTCCATCCACAGTGAGGATAAGTACAGGCGTGTTTATTCTGTTTGGTTGGTTGCTTCTTTGGAGTTGGATTAGGTTGGAAGAGATATGGATTGTATTCGTCTGTGGATATGACGGATGGCCGTCTATGATCGTCGATTGGCGTATAGGGGTCTGTGTCAAATGGTAATTTCTTTTTGTGGAGTGGCGAAGAAGGGGCCTGACGGTGATAGTTGAATGAATCCATGTTGGAGAATAAAAAGTACGACATCAAAGCAAAGTAAAAGGCCTTTTAAACTTTATGAACTTCAAAAGTAAATGTGCATCGTGACTATATTTGGTCATATTTACCAACGCTAGATTTCAAGTTGATGCTCCTTTCACTCCTGCATCGTCGTCATATCTTATCACGTTAACACAGACAAAATAGCTCTACGATCTCCTTTTTCTCATCCCTGACAGAATCGAAGATAATAAACAATTCATACAATCAAAGTTTTAGACCAGATCTGCTTATAATGTCGCTTCTGATAAAGAAGTATAGGAATAACAAATAAAACCATTCAAGAAAAAATAGAAGATAATTTCAACAATGTACATGTATAATATCATATGTTATTTACTACATTTGCCATCGCACTTGTGTTTGTTTAAGCTTAATGATGCACTGCCTCGGCAATCAGGGGTAGGAAGGGTATATGAAAAAAAAAAAAAATAGAGAGAGAGAACCTGATCTGGTGCATCACAGTCCCCTGGCTATTTTGTAAAACCCCACATCAGACCTGTGAAATTTATCTTTCTTTGTCAGATCATGAGGAGATCAGAATACGTTTTGAGTCCCATAAGACTAAACCTATGCATGCTGCGTCTTATGCATTAACAACGCGAATCAACGACGAGAGAAAAGGGAAAAAGAAAAAAGAGATTCGTTGGTTTGGAAAACGAGCCATTGTATCCAACCAATCATCGAATTGCAAAATTTTGATAGGTCTTCTTGCAGTTAGTCAACGTTGTGTTATTTATGGAAAAGTTCGACTGACCATGCAGAGAAACAAAATACCAAGAACATTCTTACATTTGCTGAATTTTTATATATCTGATGGTAGCTTTTTGTGTAGGCAGGCTCGCGTTATAATACGAGCCTGCAGTAACAGCTGTGGTTTGGAAAGAGTTCTCAAGTAAAATCGACAGGGGAGAGAAGGGGAACGGGGGAACAGTTGGTCTTTCTCTCTCTTTGTTATTCAAAAAACAACCAAAGATTCTTCTCTGGATGCACCTAACAATAAATTCTCTTGACGAAATTTGTTTGTCTAGAGCTATTCTAACAAGTATGCACGATTGCGCCACTATAATTTTTGTTAGTTTTGGGATTAATGAAATAATAATGTTTTTACCCAACAACTCGATCATTTGTATGTGTTTCCAAGGGTTTAGCACACAATTAGCCTTGAAGCCTAGGTGCCTTTGGTTATGATGTGTATCCATGTAACAAGTGAGAAACTGAGTATTTCCACTGGCGCTTAGGCCTCTGTGAACAGAAGTCTACTTTTTTTTTGCGGTTGAGCACCGCATGAAGAGATTTACCCAACGCTCCTTATCGGCCACCGCCACAAGCCGAACAACCTTTAGACATAGCTTCTTATTAATATCCACCATGAAACACTGTTCTAGACTTTACTTTTGTTTCAGCTTCTTAACTGCACCGACTAGGCCAGGTAACGCACCTTTAAGGTTACATGAATGTTGCGTTATTGCAAAAACTAATAGCTTTCTCTTCATCTGAATGCATGGCAACTTTTCTACTTTTGTCTGTACATTTTGCTATCATATGATAATCACTGATATTCATTCTTCTCAGCTAATCTTGGTAGGTTTCTTTTTCCACATCTAGCTGATCGCTCCTTAAATATTATACAATGGGACCTTAACAAGTTTCCTTGTTAAGGAGTCTGGCTCTTGCGTTTCCAGACTTTATTAGCAGATACTGGCCGCTTGAATAAAGTAAATGGTTAATTTTTGTTAGTCATCATGTGCTTAAAGTCCGCCAAGATGTTTTTTCCCTCAAGAACGTTACGGATGGTAGGAAAACTGCAGTGCCGTCAGTCACATAGTATGTAGGAAATAGAGAGTTTATTTTTCACATCAGAAGTAACCTTGGCTAAATCACGCATTATATTCTGCACTGAAAATGAATAAAGTATCCATCCCTTCCGATTCAACAAGCAAACTTACTTTTTTTTTCCCCAAGTGACGATATTCCTTTGAGTTTGCTATGTCTATAACATACCTCCATTGTTTGTGCATCACAACAACTTACAGAGTTCACGTATGAACATTACTTCACTTCATGTCTGAAAATGTATATGCTTCGCAGGATATAACTTCAGCAGATCTACTGTCGGGCTTGTGTCTGCCCGTACCGCGAAAGGGATGTCGCAATTTTCTGTAGACTCCTTTACGGCTTGATGGAAAGAGGTCACAAAATCTGGATTCTTGCTAGTGTTCTGCAAAGATGTCTTGATTATACTGGTGGGTTGCAAATCGCATGCAGCTTTTCGACGTGATTGAAACTGCTTACACGCCTTGTTAGAGCTGCGGCTATGGCCTGTTTATCCGCAGTTGTTAAGTGCATCTTTTCCTTTGCAAGTTCAAATTTTTTTTTTGACTTCATGTTCGTGGAGGACACTAGGGAACACATAATTTGTGGAGGCAAATGTTGTCTTTGATTTACCTACATGATAATGACGCTGCAGACCTCGTGGGAAGTGCAGTCTCAGTGGAAGTTTAGGGGATTTCGTCGAGAACTCCCCTCGGGCGGTCCTTCCCTTCAGATGAAGTGTGCAAGAGTGAGGTTTTGCGGAAGAAGTGAAGCAGCATAAGTCCCATCCAAGATCTTCCAGAGATAGTTGTTAGTTCAATGTGATATATTTGTCTGATGTAATCGTGATTGTGCAGCGCATTGGCGTATCTTTATTACTACTCTTTCGAATCTACTTTATGGTATATCGAGCTTTTGATTATTCAAACAGTTACACCTCTCGCGTATTCCCAAGTAGCAAACCCTTTAATAGTTGGAAATTCCTATTTTCGGACGCTTTAAGCTTGCGCTTCGTTATCGCAGCTTGACGAAAATCTTGGGAGTGGAAAGTGCGCGAGAGAGAAGTCCTGAAGTTAGGAATCCGAATGACTTATAGTCTCTATAACAGCTAAACGAGATAATTTGCCGTTAACATTTATTATAAATAAAGTCATAACTAAAGAACACAGCTGATAAAAAAAAAAGACGGATGAAGGAAAGTTGACAACATTAATCTGTATCTGCCGTTGATCTTCTACTGATAACGCAGGTCAAAATGAGTACATAACCACACGCCTTAGTTCTGTATCTTGTGACAAAAATGTCAATGTGTGATAAATCTTCAGCCATCAGCTTCTTTGTATAAGGGTGTCAGTCAATGTCTACGCGAAGGAGAGCAAGAGGCTAATAAGGGGAACGGCAATGATAGAGACATGGGTGGTACGAACTGGCAACTCTAGAAAACGCCAAGTCATTTCGGTTCGTGAAAAAGAAATTGCGAAAGATAACAAATAAGCTACAATATGATATGCAAATGAAACAAAGAATTTTTTTTAAGATGTTGGTCAAAAATTTGCAAATACAGCCAAAAATGAGCAAAACCCAAAGAGGTTACATTTATTTAGTAGTAGTCACCATCATTATGGCTGCTATGTTTATTCTCCTCCTCATTATCCGAGCTGTCAGTCATGATATCCATGTAGTGCTCCATTGCTGACTACATTGATGTAACTCGCGTTATCATAGATTTCACCTGATCGATATATAAGATATCATACACAATGCTATTGGCATGCTGTTGATCCTCAGGAGATAGACGGTTCCATGCACCTTTCTCCTCATCCCACTGTCCATATGGTATATCCGTATGCAAAACATGTTCATATGTACTCCACAAGCGCATATCTTTATTACTGTGTCATTATTGCTCTGTCCATTTGATACATAAAGGCATAACGTTTGACATACCTGTGATGTATAAGAAATGTACTTTTATCCGCCAATTGTTCCATGGCACCTCATGTATTTTGAACAACGCTTCCGTATATATCATCAACCGTAACATTACCGGCAATCAACTTCAGATAATGCATTTCACAAGGTTTCCGAACACGTCGCTCATATTTTCGATCTTGTATGTTTGTCGCGTTCTTCCCGTAATATGTGCGCTCTTGCTCTCGAGTTCTTTTCTGTCGAGTTCCATTAACAGAGTCCTTAGGTGTTTAGCGCCGGGCTTTTCGCGTTTCAAGTCCGGATTGTGTTTGTCATGGATATGTAGGTTGAGGGCGCTGCTACCCTTGTGTGTTTTTGGGCATTCTGGACAAGCTACAAAGTGTTAGAAGTTATCTCCTGAAATATAGAATTATTTCTTAACATACGGCACATTGAACAATAGTTACAATAAATAAAAAGTTAACAATAAAGAATCACACAGAAGTTATATTTAAAATTATGCCACCCAGTTTATTTCCATGTAGCTAAAAAGGATCGATATACAATTCATTTTTCGATGCAAATCAGCATTTATATGTTGGTTTGAAAAAAAAAACCATGTTCGTACTTATTCGAACCAAATAAAACAGTGTCTATACTTATTTGAACTAAATAAAATTGTGTCCGTACTTATTCGAATAGAAAAACCGTGTCCCTAGGATTTCCGTAGGGGGATATAGAGATTCTATGACGATTGTTGAAGAAAATAAAGAGAAAATCGCTGAAGAAGAAGGAGGCCATCGGCAAGAACATAACAATTAAATAAGAAGAGATTGTGGCAAGAAAAATATGAATAATATGGTGATAACTGAAGAAGAAGGAACATGGACATAAGAAGCACTGCGAGAAGATGCACCGCAAAAACACATCATTGAAATTGGCGCCACAGCTAGTAAATGCGTTTGATATACATCAGCCATGACAGCATTTCTTCTCAAACTCATTTAAATATTAGCTCTTCTGTATATATACTTGAGCGTGTTCTGGGGAAGAGCCAAGATCTCCTAAGAGCGCAACACAAATAGTACCGCTGATGGTTTGACTTCGATCATGTTTAGACACATCTACTTCTGTGTAATCTCTTTGCACGTTCGTGAGGAAGACCTGTAGACCCCAAAGTTTGCATTCATAATGACTCGGCCCTTTGGGGCCTTGCGACAACCAGCAACACAAAGTGTAGTAAATTCGCAATTCGGCCAGGGCAAAATCCCTTTTTCTGCTGTTTATAAGGCCCTTTTGATGTTTCGCCTTTTCCACTGGTACTGAGACCTTTCCTGATTTATCATTGTTTTTTTCTTTTCTGCGCTTGTGTATTACCTGCCAAGAGAAAGTTTATGTGAAGCTTCCACTATTTCACAATATTTTCAGTCGCTGAAACAAACAAACAAAAAAAAACAAACAAAGAAACAAAAGGCAAAGAGGGACGGTAAATAAATAAATAATAATAAGGGAGTGATATATAACGTGAAGCTCCACAGTACACCAAGAAATGTATAACCTGGCCAGAGAGTACGTTTTGCTGGAATAACAAATAATCTGATGGCATTCAGAACGATATTACGCATTGAAGCTGGCAGAACAGAGAAGGAATTCAGTTAGTGTCCTTAAGAATATTGTAGATATGGAGGCATACGATTCGTCAGCAAAAAGAGCATGTCATAAAGCTTTCTTTGCTGTGATGAAGACATGAAAACTGCAGCACGTAACTGGATTATGTCAATGGAGCCAGAAAAACTCGACTTTACGCGTCGGTAGCGTATTTGTGTGAAGATAATGCTCACAAAACGGTATGAATTTCCAAAAAATATACGTCACTGTTCAGAAGATACATGCATCAACGAGGGACACACGCACCAAAAGCATGAAATGGACATTTTTTTGATGAATGTCAACGTGAGAATGTTGTTAGATATAGAAAGGAGTGGGTATTGCGCTAGGTAAATTATACAAGGTTGGAGAGGACTATGAATGTGACAAAGAAACTAATCCGACATTGCTGTAGGTTCCCAAGGATGCCCAGTGGATTGTTATGTTCACACATAACGAAACAACGTTCTATTCAGACAACTATCAAGTAATTTCTGACTACAAAATATGGGAATCCTATCCGCAATCCGTCATGATGACTTGAATTCCAATATCTCTGCCAAGCCATCATGAGACATATGAAAGCGATATCCAGGAGAGACCTACATGCTGGATCAAATCATGATCGCCATTCGTCATCAGAAATCTTAGTAGGATGCGATTGCTCGTACGTTTTCCTTCACAATAGCCCTCTCTGCTATCTAAACCAGATACCATTAACAAATTTCCCTTTCTCAAAAATTGATGTTTCTAGTAAGGTAGAAGATGGGCAAACGTCTTATAATCAGGTTCAGAAGTCTACAAACCTGCGATAAAGTTTACATAGACGTATTAGTCTTCATGGCTAGTCATATGTTGCAAGATCCCAGGAATATTATCGTTAGAATAAGTGAAAAGTCCTACGCTGAAATTGAAACGATAGTAATGCTCACAAACCTCAAATTTTAACGGAAGGTTTCACGGTGTAAGTTAGGATTCCCCCAGATAAGATGGCAAAAGCGATAAATAGTTCGATATTATACATTTAATGTTCTGGAGGAACTGCAAATAATCATACGGAAAGGCGCTTCAATTGCCAGTAGTAAAAGCAATAGAACAGTTGCTCTTTTACCGCTTCTATCGCATGTGATTTTGCAAGGTTTTTGATAGCATTATGCGACTATCATTCTAGTCAAATAAACATTGGTCAAAATCTGACACTCAGTCCGCGTCGACCTGTAAGGTAAAGATAGTATTTATATTACTCCCATCAATTTCACGTGTAAAATATATTTCAGAATATCTGAAAATACACTGCACAAGGCTGCCAACATACTAGATGTAATGGTGTTCCTCGGCTTTTACTAGGCAATTTTTTTAACAAAGTTCACGCTGTGTACGAAGTAGATCACATTTACCAAGATAACAAGGCTAACCTCACTTTAATAATTTTTTCTTGTTATATTACGAGGAGGGCTTATAATCCTGACTAGACGACCAGGTATCATAGGCACCAAAGTCAAATACCTTAGTAATAGGCAGTATAACATTAGGAAAATGCCAAAGGGAGTTTGCGCGCTGTGTAACCTAGGTCTCTTAAGAACACTGCTTTACAACTCTTTTATGTATCGAAAAGCTCTACAGAAGTCTGATATATTCAATAAACATCAGTTAGAAAATGCAGCTACGAAAATGGAGATGATGCTACTGTAACCGTGACTTCGTTACCGGTGCTTCCCGAAAGCAATTCCTTTTCAGGCGCTTTTTTTTTACCCGTGCGCTTCTTTGAACTGTGCTCTTCACTCCCTCTCCCTACTCCATATACCATGAAAGCTTACATTTATGACAATTCTGATCTTGATCAGCGTGAACTTCATGATAGCGGTGTTTACAAGTCTATCGAGGAATTGAGAAGTGTCGGCGTGTTGTACTGGCGATTCGATGGACCTGATGCTTTGGAAAAGATCAATGAGCTTGCACGCGAGCGCAGCTATAAGAACAGAGATGAGGTAAACCAATATTTTAAAAATTACATGAAGTTTATACGAGTATTATCAAGATTATTGTATCTCCCGAAGCTATGGGTCAAGTGTACGAGGAAAAAGTCAAGTCGTTTTTTGCCGAGTAAAGTTGCTTCCGAAAAAACAAACAAATCTGTCTCACTGCATTATAGACATCTTCATGAAGATGAGGAAATCCGTTTCATTGTTGATGGATCAGGTTATTTTGATATCCGCGATCAAGAGGATACATGGATTCGTATCTTCATGGAGAAAGGTGATCTGATTATTCTGGTAAGTCAGGTATGATATCAGTGTTTTGCCTACAATCACGTAAAAATAAAAGCCTGCCGGTATCTATCATCGTTTTACAACCGATGTGAAGAACTACATCAAGGCCATGCGTCTCTTCAAAGAAGACCCACAATGGACCCCCATTAACCGTAAGCAACGGTATATTTGAAAACAGGAAGCCCCTCTAATTTTGAGATAACTAGGACCATTGGCTGATGACAACAAGTATCGCTCCGAATACCTGAAAGAGTTTAACATTACTGCTCATTAAAGATACTACAGATCTATCTTTTTTTTTGTGGATATATTTGCTATCTGCTGCCATGTTACCCACAAATCACGCCATTCAGATGATCTACGTCGCAATAGGTGATCTGGGATTACATATCACATAGTTCAACCTCATCATACTTGGCACCTTGCCAATCACCACTTGCTGCCAGCTCTTTCCTTTTTTGCAAATGCAGTAATGTCGCTTGGAAGTGGCGGCGTACATATTCGGATACAGGGCCAGTATGATCCACAAGCGATGACGAATTGGACGTGGGTGGGTGCTGGTCTGGGTTGTCCATATTGCTTAAGTTCGTATTGATAAGATCAATCAGGCCATTTAAGTACTTGGCCGTCACCTAAATAGCGACATCAATAACACGAGCCATTCATTTCAATAATTTACCTCTTCGTTGCCATTTTCAAAGTAGTAGATGTAACGGTTCAAGATCTCCACAAATAATTCCACATTTGTAGTTGCATCCATGCAACTATCAGCAATCTTCAATGCCTTTTGAAGACACTCAAGTGCTCGCTTAGCCTTTCGGAATAGCTCTTCATCGCCTTCCTGCCTTTCAGTTGCCCACCACAAATGAGATGAAAGATAAACAGCGCGGCACTGGTCGGGTTTCTTCAAAAGTTTGGAGCCATGAAGTGCTGCCTTGGTTATCAACGTGTCATAATTCTCGAATGAGAATACGCGAGTTCTCTGCAATGCTCCCACAATACATGTGATAGCTTGGAATTGCGCTTTCGATTCCGAAATCGATTCCTCATAGATTGTGAATGCCTCAACGAAGAATTCATATGCAATCTCTTCAAAGCCAATCTCGTCTGCGCTTTGACCAGCCAAAAGGAACAGGTTAAGGCATAGCTCGGCGCTTTCGCATTTGTGATACAACGTCGAGATGACCTGATGAATAAATCGGAAAAGTGCAGAGGTTTTCTTTTCCCAGATTTCATCCTAATCATTCGTCAGTTTAAACGCGGGAGATAAGCTGCTTTTTCCTACTTACTTGTGTCTCAAGCAACTTGTACCGACGAGCAAGTTTGGCGGCTGAAAAAATTAACGGTGGGAAGGTGTACCGAATACGTTGACCACCATCTCCAAATTGCTTTCTAGCAGCAGAGAGCAACTAAGGAATGAAGTAAGCATAAGAGAAATCTTTAACAAACAAAGCGCACCAAGAACTGCTTATCCTCATCATCAGATCGGAAAAGATGAACAATCTTGGCCATCCAGCCTTGCTCTTCTATGAACTCTTCTTGTTCAATGCTGGTGAAGCCCGTCGTGTTTCCGCGTACATTGCCGTACATCGGCGAAACAGTGGTGCTTGTAACAGGAGCATCCTTTTGATCACGCAACAACACATCACAAAGATCCAAGATACCATGGACATCTTCGGGTGAGTTAATGATAGTTTCGTTTTTCAAAATGCTCGAAACAACAGCATGAGCCACAGATCGTCGCGTGCTGAAAGGCTGCGAAGCAAGAAGAGATTGGTAATTCTCCAGAGCAAGTAGCGTAAGCACAGACGAATAGTTAGTGATAGGAGCAAGGAGAAGCGCGAGAAGGTTCGCCTCGGTAGGCTTGGTATGGAGGTCGGGAGAGTCAGAATATTGAACGACCTTGTCCTTAGCATAAGCAAGAATCTGGTCAACATATTCAAGCTTTTCGGGGTAGCAGGACAAGGATAGGTTAATCAAAGAGACCAACAAAGCGGTCAAATCTTGAATGGAAAGATCAGGGCGAGCCTATTCTCAGATAGATCAGAGATTAGTGAGAACGGTATACAATCCACTATTCCTACCTTAACCAGCTCGACAATCTGACCCCAGAAAACAACAAACAACTCAACATCTTCGGGGATGCCTCGAACCTTCTTGACGGGAACATCCTTGGACTCTTCCTCATCATTCTGTTCTTCACTCTTTCCTTCATCTTTTTCTTCTTCTTCTCCTTTTTCTTCTTCCTCCTCAACATCCTTTTCACCTTCCTCCTCATCTTCCTTGGCTTTTACATTTTCTTCGCTCTGTTCCTGAGATTCCTGAGCTGTTTCTTGTTCCGCTCCTTCCTCATCTTCTTGCGATTCCTCCTGAAGCTTTCTCTTCTTCTCTTCAGCAGCACGGCGAATAGCTTCTTCTTGCTGCTTTCTAGCCTCCGTAGGAGACTCTCCTTCAGCTTCACGACTAGCATAGGCTGCCAAACGGTCAATGAGTGAAATGATGATTTGCTTCACGTTGACTCGTGGATGAAGTTGAGCTGTGGCTGACAAAAACGGTTGCAAGGTACGAAGATGGAATTCATCAGGGAAGACCTATGTCATGTTATGCGACATTCATTGCATAATTTCATTTTACCTGGATAATAACTTCCATCAAGTATTCCTGGGCGATAACGTCCCGACAACTAACGGCCTGGTCCAGAATACCAGGAAGGATAGTCTATCGATCACGTTATGTCAGCATTAATCTTTAACGTTATTGGGTAGTAACCATACCGATTGATAGACATCCAGATCCACACCATCCAGTTGACTTAGTCTGACGAGATTTGTTCCTACTAAGAGACGCAGTTCTTTACGTTCTGCTTCTCTCTTTTCGCGGTCGCGTGAATGACCCTGGTGTTGCAAGCGAACCCAAAGCTTGTTCATCTCGGTGAAGTTCGTCAAAACAAATGTGATTGACTCATGGACATTGCCACTTGGTCTATGGAAGCCATGAGGGTCTTAAAATAGAAATATCTTGGCATTCTTTTTTACCCAGTACTGTCACCGACCGGCAAACTATCTCTTGTTAAACCACTCAAATGATGGCGCAGAAAGAGACCGCGAATAGGATGTTGAACACCTCTTGACATTTCCATCATATCGCGCATAATTTCTCTCACGGGAGCGTCCGGCATACCCATGTAGGCAGATCCAACTGTAATCATCAAATACAAACGTGGCACGATGTTCCCAGCATATTGTACAAGCTCATAAAGATCTGCAAGGTGATGACGCCCAGAAGTGTGTGCCTCCGTAAGGAATATCGTCAAATGCCGCAACGCATCAAAAATAGCCATATCTAATACACAAAGGCTCAGCCAAAGGCGCAAAAAAAAAAAAAATAGAACAAAAGGAAAGAGTTCACCTACATAGCTCATAATAGTTTTTTGGTGTTAATGCTGATGTGCGCAATTCTGCTAGCATGTTTGAACAATGCTTTAGGCCATCCATGAGTTTATTATTTTCCTGGGCAGCATGGTAAGTCAATCCATTTTTCAAAGGCTAGATAGCCATCCCCAGCAAAATAAGCAACATACCAGGCATTTCTTCATTTGATGAGCCTGGACCTTGACAACATTCAAGACTTCATCAAGAAGCTTGGCTTGGTCTTCGACGGGTGCAGGGCTGTTCAATACGACGCTCATTAGTCGACAGAAAGGAAGTTGGACAATGCTCGCGCCGTTTCAAATTGTACCTCAACGTCATGGTGCAATTTGTTCGTTTTCCTGGTCCGACCATTTGCAAAAGACGATGAATATTACTGTTTATTGTATGGCTTTTTACGCTACTCTATAATAAATTTTGCATCTATGGAGTAGCCAACTTTGCGCCAATCAAGGATTCAATTTGCGCTCATAAGTACATAGATTGGCAACAAACTCATATTTTACTTAATCAACTTGGCCCCGTAGACCCAAAATTTATCTGAGCAGCATAAAAAGAGATTATGGTTAGCAAATGGAATAATACTCAAGTGTCAACTCACTTACTCAAAAGATATTCCTACAAAATGTGTGGGTCCACCCCGCACCCTGGCCGGGTGGAGGCGACGTGAGGGAGTTTCTGGCAACGAGTACCAGTGATAAAGGTAGCACTGCAGAGGTCTTGAAGCGATGCAACGTCTGGCGATCTATGCGAAGAATGAGTAATTCTTGAGCGCGACAACATTTCCTTACATAAGTGAGGAGTGTTAAACACCAACACAGTCGATACGGTTCGGGACAGAGGTCATGCAGGCTAAACCATAGACAAGAAAACATGAATAATGGTTTTTGCGGATAGATCGACATCCTTACCGGGATGCTTTAAAGAAACAGAACCAAAGAAAAAAAAACGGTCTTCCCTTTTAAATAGGGTCCCTTTTTTGGGGGTGGAACATTTTCTTATCTGTAAACGCAATGAACCAAATTACTGCGCAAAGATATTAATGGCTACCCGTAAATAAAGAGGGAAACACCTGTATTTTTGTTACCACAAGCCTTATGATGAATCTCTACTGATGCATTGATTCCCTATTGGAACTCTCGTTGAGAGATATAAGAACTATTAGATGTGTTTGTATTCGACTTATTCACTGTTTTATATAACATACATACGTACTGCAGTGCACATTTTGCTTAGATGTATCCATAGCTGAATATGAGTCATGGTACCAAAGCCGAGTATATATGTTATGAAAAGAAAAAAAAAGAGGCAACGAGATTATCGAATAAAATCATTGTTTTGCACCATTGGAAACATCCGACTTCAGCGCAAAGGGATAAAGGGGGTCTAAACCGTCACAGCCTTTAGCTTCTTTCCTCCTTTGACCATGCCGCCACGATTCGGAGGAGCCCCTCAATGCCCACGATGCGAAAAATGTAAAAGGAATTGTCTTATTTTCAAATACTCACATGGTTATTAATAGCTGTATACATGGCAGAACAGGTACACAGCTTTTATAGTTATCTGGAACTGAATGTGTCAAAAGGTGATCGGACCTGGAGGTGCTTGGCATCGCAACTGTCTCACTTGCAAGGTAAGCATATATTTATATCATCGTACTGAGGCTAAACCATTATAAAGGAATGTAATAAGCGCTTGGATTCGACTCTACTCACTGAACGTGAGGGTGAGGTAAAAATAAAAAAATAAAAAAAAAAAGGCAAAGAATCATTTTTTAATGCAATTTGCATAGGCGTACTGTAAAGTTTGCTACACACGCAAGTGGGGACCGAAAGGTTATGGTTTTGGTAAGCTTACTAGAATAAAACGCGTTATTTATATACCGTGAATGGAAGCTGGAGGTGCTGCCTTTTTAAGCACGGAGAGCAAGATGCCTAGTGATATTGTCAAGGAAGCATGCTTAGACACCGTATCAAGTCCTATTTCTGTGTTTCAGCAGCCTTCTCCACCATCAACTACTGCTCCAATGACTGCTAACGGGTCTCCATCATTACCACCGCGACCTGTGCAAGTCCCACCAAAACCTGCAGAAGCATCACCAAAGCTTCCACCAAGACCACCAACTGAGACGAAACCAACTACTGAAGAAAGCTCTCCAGCAATGAGCTCCTTTTGGGCAAAGCCAGCAATACCAGAAAAACCGGCAACCTCAAGCTACGTCAATCATCAGACTAGCTATGTTCCGAAGAGATTCAATCTCAACATCCAAAATGATACATGTACAAAATGTGGGAAAGCTGTGTATGCCGCGGAATTGGTGAGTGAGCTATATCTGAATAGGAATGATTGCTAATGTGATGCGGAATTAGGCACTTGCAGCAGGGAATAAATACCACAAGTTATGTGTAAAATGCTGCCAATGCGGAAAGCTTCTAAGCTCGAGTAACATGGTTGATCGAGACTTTGATATCTATTGTCGTGGCTGCTATGCCAAGTCGTTTGGCCCCAAGGTAATGGATTGTTGTGTTCGATGGGTAGAAAGGAGTGATTCTAAGGATTCATGACTAGGGTTATGGATATAATAATCTTCTGACGTCTGAGGGAGCAACACGATAAAAGAGAGAACACAGTGCTATATGAACGGTATCTATTTTTACGATTCCACATTAAATCGTATATTTTGTACAATTCAAGTGCTAGGCAAGTCGAAACACCTTTGAAACCAAGCGATCTTTTTATCGTAAACAAGTTTGTATAAAATGTAGTTAAACGGGAGACTTTGAGTAACATGTTTCATATTGATTGATGAAAAAATTAAATCATAAATCAGAGAAGTTTGTTGCTCTAGTAGAAAAGATCACTAAGTAGACCTTTTGGACGCATAAATCCGCTTGAACGTGTGACGGATGCTGCTGCTGATCATATTCATATCATAAAATAATATATGTGCCAAACATATAATCCGCAAAATGTAGTTATAAAAAATCTCATGGTACGGGTATATTCTTGAGCATTAGATTCAGATCCTATGAATTTCTGAGGGTTGTTCGGGCATAACACACTTTGAAAGAAAGCAAACCCCGCGCGTACTGGTTTGTGCTACAAAGGATAGTCGCTCCCTTCTCTATTCGATAAGGAAAGTCCGAGCCACGAACGTTCGGAACAATAGGATAGCATATTGTAATATTTCTTGCAAAGCTATCTCTTCAGATCATGCTACTATAACGAGGTTTGATGGTCCGCAGTGGTTTACAGAATACAGGTAAGTAATCCAGTTCAGAAGATTATTCAATTCTCAGTATTCATACTGCTCTCACTCTTATACTGCTTATTGAAGACGTTAGTGATTGTCCGCAAACGACCAAGAAAAACACAGAAGTTCTTCCTTTCTACGTTACATTTCATGGAGACTAAATGTAATAATCAATCTGCTTTAAGTGTTGCTGCTATAGCTTTCATTCCTTAAACCACGAAAAATAGGTAAATTAATACCGCTGTTATAAGTTCTTTATGACACATAATTGCCTTCTCATCACGTTGTGGAAATACCATGACTTAGTTTTCAAGCCGCTGACTAATCCTCTGATGAATCTTCGCGATCAGGAAGCTCGGAGCCTTTAGGTCAGATTGATGTTATGTCTCCTCTCAAACCGCGTTTAACTGAGGGGCTATCTGACAGCATATTGATCATAAAAGAGAACATGTCTAGTTTAGATACTTCAATCCGAAGTTAACGCTACGCACCTTACAAACTATAGTGCCGGGAATCCAACATAGCATTTGTTTACCTTCATAACGGGCTTACTCATCCAAACTGGTTTAATTGCGCCCTTGTACATGTCTAGCTCGCTGCGTGTAAACTATAGGAGATTACTGCAAGATCACAGCACCGAAGCCAAACAGCCTTCCATCGTTACACTTAATTAAAAGGCTAAACGACTAGTTTACTTCATTATGAACTATTGCTTTCCATCATACACCAGCACACGTATCTTTGAAGTAACGATAACTGCACCTCAAAACGACACTCGTTTATGTTCTACGTGTACTTGAAGAATAGTATTTCTTTACCTGAGCTATCAGCGCGAATTGACATTGCCAAGTGGCAATGATGATAATGATATAGTAGCTTGCTTTAATTTCTTAGGCTATTTTTTTTTGTGCTATAGGCTGTAGTGCCTACAGAAATTCTTTTTTTAAAAAAAAACTAGAAGAAGAGTGCGGACACTTTCATCAAACAGGAAATGAGCTATGGTAAAAATTAGAAGATACAATAACTGGAATTAGCCATTCAAAAGTATACTCTAATGAATATATGTACGGTTCCAGATACAGCGGCAATCAGGCACCAGAAGTATAAACCGTTTTTGGCGCAACAAATTGAAGGGAATTGTTAGGTCCATTTCAACGGGACACTACACCATCCAGATTTCAGGAAAATCCACTCTTTATTTTGTAACCTCTGTGTGATTTACAATATAACAACCTGAAGTTTGAGACACTCAGTTGCTTTAAGATCAGTTCACTGTTGTTAAAGTTATACTGAGAAGACACTAAAGTTTGATTAATTTACCATTCGGGACGTTTCTACATTTAGAAAACCCCACCTTTTAAGACGTTAGTAGCAATGAAAAATGTCTTATTTCAGCACCTCGACTATATTGTTTATTGAACTATTTTTTACGCTTCTCTAAATAAATTTTGCGTCCATGGAAGGACCAAGTGTGCTCTAAAAAGGAGATGAATATGCGCCGTTAGTAAAAATGTTAGATGGGAAATATATTTTACTTACCCAACTTGGTTTTCCAGTGGACATGAACGATGCAGCACCTGGCGAGGACTTGAAGGATATGAGTATGAATGACAATTGTGTATACAAACGGAAGACACCATTTGACTTACCGAATGGGGAGGCTTTAGTCACTCAACCAAGGTGGTTCGATCAGAGGTCTTGTAGGCTAAAATATAAACATCGAATATGAGTTATCCTGTACATAGTATCAATCGAAGTGCGTACCTGGGATGTTTTTTTTTAAGAACAGAGCCAAAGAGTGAAAAGGGTGTTGTGCCTTTGCTTTTAAATAGTTCGGATCACTGAAACAGAAGTGACAGTCATTAGATGGGAAGGAGGGCATTTTCCAGACCATGACGCTTATATCATTATTTAATTGACGCAGAATATTATGTAATAAGCGCAAAGAAATGTTCAAAAACTGTGGTACTTAGCTACACAGCAATTTGATTTTCAGACCACAGTCGCCCCGGGCATTTGCGTTTTCAGTCACGGGTGATCCAAAACAGTCCGCCATAAAGCGTTGGCTGCCTGTTTGTCATGAGCATTTTCGGACGATTTGGAGGAAAGCTCTTGCGAGCCGCTGGCTACACCGTTCAGTTCGCATGTTTTGTTCATGTATTCAATCAGTATGTGGCAGAACTAACCTTTGTAAGTTATTAGTCCGACAATTATACAGGTGTTTTTCATTCTGCTTACGATAGTGCATCGGACCGTCCATGTTACCTACTTTCAACATGACCGGCGATTTCGTGGCGGTGGAGCATATTTCACAACATTTTAGAGAATTTCAGGCAGGGGATGTTATTGTTTGTATATCGCCGGCGGCACCTGGACGTGCGGTCCTTAAGCGGATACTGGGCATGGTAAACACTCGTGGAGGCACTTTCTCGTCGTCTCACTGAGTCATTAGCCTGGAGACAACATTTGCGTTGATCCTACAGTTGAAGATCGAAAATACATCAACGTGGGGATTATATTCTCTCTCTCTAGCATAATAGCTGACTGTTTGTTGTAGGTTCCTCGAGGCCATGTATGGGTCGGAGGTGATAATTTAAGCAATTCGACTGATTCGCGGTCGTATGGACCAGTTGCCATGGGACTCATTCGTGGACGCGTTTTTGCACGGGTATGTTACCGAGCTTTTTCATGCTGTTTCACTCAACGTCTTTCTATCCATAGGTCTGGCCGGAATTCCGATTGATACCCAATGGATTTACGCCGATTAATCTAGAAGAGTACATCAAATAGCCCGTTATTCCCCCTTCCTTTGCATTCTCCAGTTTTACGCCTAGACCTAGCTTTGCCGTTTTCCATTTTATCCAGTACTTCTCCATTAATTTATGTGCATTACTGCCACTCAAAAGATAATTGAATCTTCGCATGCAGCATGTGGCACTGATATTGCATAATTAACTAGTTCGTTTAACAAGCATCTTCGACACTCTTCAGTTTCCTGAGTCAAACAGTTGACTGGTGATCATAATGACAAAAGCATAGTACACTCACCATGAAAGCGAATCACTTGCATAGTTCTTGGGGTTTGTCCCAGCAATCCGGTTCCTCTAACGCTAAGAAGCTTGCTGTTGTCTGTCGCTGCAACATATCATGCTATATCATCTGATACATCTGCTGGAGTTTCAATTATTATTTCACATTGTTCACATTCATGATGCCGTGTAAAAGCATGCAAAGATTGCCTTGGCGACTTTCCGCGTACGGTTGTTTGTTTCCCACTTTTTGACGTTCACTTCGTCTTTTTTTTTTTTTGTAAAAAAAAAATACGACACTACCAAAAATAATTATGGGATTGTTCTTCACCTCTATACTATTTTCATAATTTATCAGCCTTTGTTTATCACTAGCCGATATCTATTGTGAGACAGACTTAATACGGTTCTCCCGTACCATTATTGATTTACAGTGTACACATTATATTACCCTATATCAAACGCATACCTCATAAGAATGACATCAATATGAGTTTGGTCCTCTCGTAAAAAAGATCATCGAACATACTTCCAGAAACGGAGACTTGCATACTTCCTGTCACGGAGGTAATGCAATGCTTGAACGCGCGACAGCAAATATTGACAGTATCGATCGGAGTTGAGAACGGCCAGTTATCTTAGGTGCCGGGTATCCTTTTTCCCTCCTCTATCATCTGGATATGTACAGCCAAAGTTAATTCTATGGTCAATCAAACTAAAGCGTTAATGTTATAGTTTTATAGTAAATAGAAGCGCCAACCAAATCTGCGAAAGCTATCACGATTTAAACAGAAGTTTCACAAGCAATAAAATCTAATCATAGACATTCGATCGTAATGAATAGAGAGAGAAAAAAAGCAAACAAAAAAGAAAGAGAGAAAAAACAAAATTTGGTCACACATAAATATCATTCACTCGCCAGTCGTTATCATAAAGCTGACTTGAAAAAGCAAACGTCTGGGAAGCAGCAGTAGTTGGTAGTCTCAGTGAGTCTTTCCAGACGCCAGAAGAAGAAAATGATTGAAAGTCAGATGAACTGATCACGTTCTGCGACGATGAAGTTCTCCAAACAGGCGAATGACCTTGGGTCACGGTTGCGTATGGTGGTGGTGGTCGTAACGTCGAGCTTGCGGACTCGGTTGAGGGGGAGATCGAATGCCGCCTGTCATGCTGTGATCGACCCCAAGATAACCGAATACGAGACGATCCAATCTGGAATCCATTCATCTGCTCTATTGCTATCTCAGCTGCCTGTCGGGTCATATACTGCACAAAGCCACAGCCTTTGCCTTGCGGAATCTTTACGTAGGTAATGCGGCCGAACGAAGCAAAATATCGTCGCAATTCATCTTCGGATATTGGTGTTGAAAGACCGCCAACAAACACCGTTGTGTTTGTGATGTCTGTTGGCTGCAGTAATGCAGGTGCCTGCAATGCCAGTTGGTAATACCGGGAATGGTTGTTTTTCGGCGTTGCCCAAGATACTCTCATACGACGATTTCCGCAGTACACCCCGTCCATCTCTATCAATGCCTCTTGTTGTTCGACAGGATCGTGAAAGCGTACAAAGCCATAGCCTCTTGACAGCCCTGAGGATGGATCCGTCATAATCTTAGCAGAATGACAGGATGGGTATCTGCAACGGAATATGGACTGCGCAACAAAAAAAGAAAAGATCATGTGAGTACAACCACCTTCCCGATTATGAAAAGCTCACTAGTAAATAGGTTTCGTCAATATCATTGCTCAAGTCACCCACAAACAAACTGTATTCGGGCGCACGGTCCTCCCTGTTACAAATTGTAAGTTATCATGCACTTACCCAGAAAAAAAAACCTACTTCCGGTCGCATATACCTCCACCCGATGCCCAGTTTAGGCGAAATGTCCTCTGAGTGTTTGATATCCTGGTACCGTGAACGGTGGCCAATGCCCGCTGAGCAGCAAGATTCGACGAAAAACCGATGAAAGCGTAACCGCAACTTGTGCTGCAAAGGATTTATTGTTTTTAGAAAAAAGAAAAAAAGGTATGGTTTGTAAACATCTTCTAGAGACAGGGTCTGAGCATTCGTTTATACTGTACCAAGTAAAGAAAGAAAAGCGTACCCAGTTTTCTTGTCTCGTATGAGTTTAACAACAACATTTTCACCCATGGTGAGCCAGAGACAGCGAATATACGTCTCATCCATCCATGGTTCAAGATCGCCCATCCTATTCATAAAATAAAGCATGTCACATAACTCATCGCCCACAGGTTAGCCTACCACAGTGTTGACTTGTAACCATGATGTTGGCATGGTGGTGATAGTCTTCCTGACAGTAGCTGCTGCTGAGCCATCGAAGTACCACCGGGAAGGAGAAGAAGAAAAAAGACGTATGTAAAAGAAGAGAAAGGAAGGAAAGAAGAAAGAAAGAAAGGACAATTGTGCATATGGGTTCCACTTCAGTAAATATAAATACAGCTAGGCCAAAGCCAACCCTTTTTTTTCTCACTGTTGGACAAATATAGATGTGATCAGGTGAAGAAGACAGACTGCATACAATGATCATTTGCGTCGGATAGTTGTTGTCCGCAGACATGTTTATAACAAGTTCACTATCATTTGATATGAGCATCAGCATGTACACCTTCACATTCTCTGGTTCGCCCGCGGAACTGGTGATAGTTAAATTCATCAAACACTTAGGCACATCTTCAAGCAATCGTGTCATCGCTTTTCTACACCTATCTTAAAAACGAAAGCAATTCTGCACCAAAAGCTCGACAGAGTCTGTTGATCATTCTGAGTTCGTTGAATAGTGACTTACCTTGCGCGTGGTGTCTGATCATTTACGAACTTTCTCGGGTGTCACTTCCCATTCAATGCGTGTGTGGCTGAGATAGCCGCTGTATCGGGTGCGGTTGGGAACACCATTGTGTCCCTCACAGTTTACAAATATTCAAAGTTTGACATAGCACACCCATGTCGTAGGACGTAGTTTGAGCTATAACAGTGGAACCTATTTTCACGACAGAAACTAGTACATGTCAAAAAATTCTTTTAATTCCATAAACAGCGTGCATTCTGTCAGAAGTGTATACTTTGCTATGTATGTGTGAAGCAACCACCAAACATAACAGCAGCCTGTGCTCTTGTTTCACCAAGTATTAAACGCAGCACTTGGTTGTAAGAAAGTTGGCAACTGTTCCTTTCAGTGAAATGCAGGGTAAGGTATCTTTTTTTTTTCTGTCGTATGCAAACTTTGTACGGGAGCCGTGGTACCATAAAAGCTTGTGTTTGCACAAGAGTAATAAAAAAGTATTCTTTCTAAGGAGTACCGAGGTCCTTTGCACTTTTTCCTCTTGACTCACGTTCATCTAAGTTTTGTGCACTGACGCGTTTATCAACTTTGGTATCCCTGGCCAAAGATCCGTCTCGGCGGAGTGTTTGAATTGATCTACTTCGTAAAATGATACGGATCGTTCCGGCGATACGGGTTCTCCATCGCAACCACATGTCTCTAGCCGTACGTTGCCATTCACCACCTTTGATTCTTGTCGATTTTGACAAGACCATTACTACCAATGATACCATGGAATTGCTTGCAAACACTGCCGTGAATCTTACTGGCAGCTCCTTGTCTTGGTCCTATTTCTCTAATGCCTACATGGAAGACTATCAACACCAGCTTGCCACAATGAACACCTCTGCTCCACCATGGGAACAGCTTGACGCATTACGACCTGTTGAGAAGGCGTCGTTGGATCGTGTCAGCGAGCACAAGCTGTTCCGAGGTCTAACCAAGGAACAACTGCAGACAGCTGGCAAAACTTTGGCTCCCACGTACCTGCAACCAGGTGTTTTGGAAGCGCTGGGAAAAGTGAAGAAACAGGTCCATATTGTTTCTTTGAACTGGTCAAAGGATTGGATTCTTGGATTTCTTGAACCTCTTGGTCTTTCAAGAAGTCAAGTTCATAGTAACGACCTGGAGTTTGATGACAGTGGAGAATCTACTGGCCTTATTCAGCAAAGTCTTCTGACAACAGGTGACAAGAAAAGAGAAGTAGAAGCAATCATACGGTCCCAAGACAAAGCCAAGACCGTCTATGTGGGTGATTCACTGGGTGACCTTCTTCCTCTCGGTAAGTAAAGCGTTGTAGACTAGATTGCATGTAGGCTGATTTATTTACCTGTAGTTGAGGCCAATGCTGGTATTGTTATTGGTAACGATACATCCCTGCTGGATGCAATCAAAAGTATGGGATACCCAATCCAGCAAGGCATCATTCGTTCGCGAAATGCTGTCTATCGCGTTGATTCATGGAATCAAATCATAGAAAGCGGTGTACTAGTCAAATAGATTAAACGCATAAGAAAACCAACATACAAACGATCTAATAATAAACAATATTTATGAATAGACAATTCAATACTTGGAAAAGCTCTATGTTGTATAGGCTGATGTAGGTACCTCTCATCAGATCTGTAGGTGATGCTACTGACTTATGCCAAACCATAACATGAGCTAAACTAGACCAAACGGAAAAATAGAGACGTTACATATACGTGTGCCATTTCTTTCTGGTGACTTTTAAGTAAGCAGAATACCAAGATAGTTGTGGCATTACTTTATGGTCCCACATTGTCACCATGTGGTCATGATAGATATAGGTTTGATAGCGTGTAAATGCAAATCGTGAGAAATGTCACACTTTAGATATCACCGCTATACCGACTGGATAGGTGCATAGTGTATTTTCTTTTTCCTTGCAAATCCCAGCATAATTACAGTTGTCGTTTAATACTTTTTGCAAAAGATAACACTAAGTTTGGCAATAATAAATCTGTACAAACTGGACTCTTCATTCGTATGATTTATTTATACAGCATCGCTCAATGCGGAGATGTACTTTATACATCTGCCAGCTTATGTCATAAGGAGAGTCACTGTGTCTTGTATACAAAAGATATCTCACTTTAAGTATAGCTGTCTGGCGCCAATGTACAGTATGTTGTTAAAAAAAAAAGAAGACATGACGCAAGTTACTTCGATACTAGCAAAGACTCTAATGCTATATTATATCACTCACATCCAGGTCTGTGCATACAGAACAAAACAATGGGGGGTGTATTTTTGGCTCTTTTTACGCTTTAAAATTAACGAATTGTCATTTCAGAGCCTATCTGGATCATCCATGGCCCATGAGCATTTGTAACCCACATGTCTATCATATACAGCAAGTTACTTAATTTGCTAGCCGATAAACGGCTTGTACTTCTGATCGCTGAGTTTCTAGAATCGTTTCCATCTCTTTCTTTTTACCCCGGACATCTTCCACCAATCGATTAAGTCGTCGCACAGCATCACGCGCTGCCTCAATATCGCGTTCTTGCTGGCGTATCTTTTCGTCGACGTTTGTTTGATCTACTAATAACTGTTGTTTGTAGTCATAAAAAGCCTGAAATTGATCTCGCAATGACATCGACGTGAATGATTCTTTGTTTTCGGTGGGTTGTTCAAAAGAGCGATTCTCGGCCTCCTTAATCTGCTCTCGTAAATCTGCTAGTTGCTTTCGAAGTTCCTGTTCTTTCGTCTCTTTACTTTCGCGCTGAGACTGTGAGGATGAACGAGTTTGATTCGCTGCACTGTTCTTTGATTTACGGGAGCTCACATAACTGGTCAGTGAGATAGTTTCTTCTTGCGGTTCAGTTGTAGAAAATGCCTCATGGAGGTCGGGTGGCAAAGTCTTAGGAATAGGAACCCCTCGTGCGCATTGATTAAGGATATGGAAGAAGGTAATGCATTGATCTTGTGTCAATGCATGAGAGCGGTTTACGTCGACCAGAGCCCTTAAAACCACTGTTAGTAATGGTTTATGGTTATAGACGCTTACCAAGCGTTCGCAAGGTTTGTCCGTGAGAGACCAAGCGTCGCGTAGAAATCTTCCATCTGGCTAACTAGAAGTAACACACATAAGCGCTTTGTTTTGTTTCCCTGTTTTGCCACTCGTACATTTCACTTTGCTCGATCCGTCTCCATATTTAGAAAAAAGGTTCTGATAGGATTCCATTTCTTGATGTGTTATGTCCCAGCTAAAATCGGGCTCTTGTGGCAATTGCTGTAGTTGTGGTTGTGGTGGTTGTGGCGATGTATACTGATAGTTCGCTAAGCCCGTCGGTTGGGGGACAACTTGGGGTGTGAACGCTGGTTGGGATAAATACGATGGTTGCAGATGAGCTTTGTTTGGAGGCATCATTGTGGCCGGCAGTACCATTGGCGGTTCAATACCATTGATACAGTCAAAAGTCAAATGCATGGCAATGCAAAATTCTTCAAAGTCTAGACAGCCATCCTTGTCAATGTCGGCTAGATCCCAAATACGTTCGAGTCGATGCGGTGGTAGACTAGAACTGAGCAGGACTTCCTTTGCAATGGGACCTAGAAATCCAGTTAAAATCTACCAGTAAATCAAACGGGCGTTACCTGACATGTAGCCATTGACTTGACCTCTCGCTTGGAAAATTTCAGCATATTTTTGTCGTTCGGCAGGTGTGATGGCACTCATCGTGGCAGAGACAAAGAATAAAGTGCGGAGTTTTTTGGAACAAAGTGAAGATCAATGATGGAACCCAAAAATAGGGAAGTGGCACGATTACTGGATTCCCGCCCCTGCTCTCTGCAAATCTCTCAAAGAGTTCAAAGCTGTGCTTACAGTAATGAAAATGATTTTCATATGGATACACACGAAGACGTCATGAGTGTCCATCATTAGCCCGTCTTTTCTTGGGGATAGAACGAATTCAGCGTCCCATAAACGGCCACTTTCGCGTAAAAGAAAGGATTGAATATACAGTATGGCCATTAGCATATAATATTTTGCATACATGAACTTAGTCTTGTAAAAACGTAAAAACTATTTGAGCGGTGTAAGTCATTCACTACTAGTGAATGGGACGATGCTTAAATGCTTTTCACTGACCCTCAGAGGGTGAACGTCTGCCATGCAATAAGTTGGGGCGGCAAGAAGAGTATTTCCAAAGAAACTCAGCACAGATCATTACGAAAGCGAAGGGTTCGCAAGATATCTGAAAAAGTGTCATTGTGCATGTTTTGACTGTATTTATTTACCAATACTGATTGTAGAAGTATTAAGCTACTCGCACAGCTAAGGGGATTCAGGTCAAAAGACTTGAGGACTAAAGAATAGATATATTCTCAGAGAAATGTACACAGCATGGATGTTCTGTAATGACAGAGTCAAATAAATGAAAAAGACGTGCTATTCCTTTTAGATCGTTTGGATGTCTAGAATCACAGATTCATGTTACCATTGATAGTAAACCGTTGGATGGTTTATAAGATAGCAATATGTATTATTTAGGCATAAATACCAGTAGAATATAAAAAAAAAAACACGAGAAATATATTGACAAATAAAGCGTGGTAGCTCTACAGTACTATGCCAACTAACCGACAGCTCCCCCAAAAAAAATCTTAGCTAACCTGAGGGGACCCTATTGCGCGTTGTGCCTGCAGAGAGAGTCAGAATGTATATTAATAGCCTCTACAACCACGCGCTAGATGACAAATCTCAGCCGAAATCATCAACCGTAGGGAAAAAAGAGGTGAATCACAACGCAAGGAAAATAGCTTGTCAAAAACCAGATATTTTAAGGACTCTCTCTAAACAGATATATACAATCGACATAGATAAATATGCATGGTTCAGAATATTCTGCACTCGTGATAGTTATGTCAAGCGCATTGAAGTTGCGCAGCAAAATATCTCACTGTGGGGGGGGAGGAGTTACACGCACGTGGCACCGAAAGCGACTTGTTAGGTTAGGCAACCTTTTGTAACTGATGAGTCATAACTACAACAATTAGTTATTTTGTGTCTTTATGAATCATAAACAGTAACAATAGCAGTAGCAGACCATCAAAGCAATCAGCAAAACAGAAAGAAGATAGAGGTGGTTAATAAGATTCATACTTTCCGTACGCTAGATTCCTACATGTACATGAAGCACTGGTTAGTTCAATAGTATCCTTTGGGTTTTCGGGACATTTTTCATTGTCTTATACAAAGATATCATGCTCAGCTGGATGAGTTACACGTTGGATTTCTGATGTAACCTTGCGTCATTGTTGCTCTCAATGGCTGCTGTCATTTCTCTGTAATGTTAGCACTAGTTCAGTTTCAGTATTATTGACAGTAGTTGAAGACATACCTGCCCCTTTGAAGATAAATGTCGATTGCACTAAGTAGGTTTCAGCAGACAGGTAAATGGCCTATTGCTTGACTGGAGAACCACAAAATTTTTTGGGCCCCGCTTCCTGTTGGTAAGTCAGCTGAATTTGATCACACAATCGCTCCCTGTCAATCCGTTGCCCCTGTCCTCATATTAGCAATGGCTGTACATGGTGTCGCGCGGACGCTGCGCCTTACTATAAAAACACCATGCATGAGTCGTTTTACTGAATCCCCGCTGTTTCTTTCTCACAACACACGACGTTCACTCATGACTTCAACCACCCGATTTGCTAAAGCTGCAGACAAGAATCTGTATACAAACACGGTGCTACTTCCCAAGACAGAGTTCCCTCTCCGCGCGGACGCTTCGAAGCGTGAACACCTTTTCCATGATCGAAGCATGAAGGAATTGTACGCATGGCAGGTAAATCGTAGTGAGCCCACACAGAAGGAAGAGCGTGAATTGAATGAAACTGCGCTAGTTGGAAAACAAACCAAAGGATATGTTTATTTTACATGATGGTCCACCTTATGCCAATGGCAATGTTCACTCAGGTAATGATCAAATTGGATCCGGGATAACACGTAGCTAATGCGTGCGCTAGGCCATGCCATGAACAAAATTATTAAGGATATCATTAATCGGTACAAAATTCTACAGGGACACAAAGTAATGTAAGTTGTACAGCGTTGTCTATGTGTCATGGTGTGTAATCTTGCATTAGGTATCGACCTGGTTGGGATTGTCATGGATTGCCGATCGAACTGAAGACACTGGAGAGAATTCGGGTAACAAGCGACTGTTACGTATATGAAATACCCTAAACGCTTCTTGTTTCCTTACCAGCAACAAGGAGTTGTCGAAAATCTGTCTTCCACCGAGATCCGTCGACTAGCGAGAAAAATGGCCCTTGGCGAAGTGGAGAAACAGAAAGCAGCTTTTATGAGCTGGGCGGTCATTGGTGATTGGGACAATCCTTACAAGACATTAAGTAAGATATAAATAAGTTAGGATACGTTTTAACGAGGTCGTTAGCCAAGGATTATGAAATCCGTCAACTTCGCGTATTTCTGGAAATGATTAAAAAAGGTAATCGAATCACTCAATGCGTGAGATGAGTATCCAACATAAATGGTTAGGTTACATTTACCGCCAGCTCAAGCCTGTCTACTGGTCGCCCTCGTCAAAGTAAGCAAAGCATCCTAGCCACTAGGCACCATTAACCATGAAACTCCAGATCAGCATTGGCGGAGTCAGAGCTGGAATACAACGAGAATCATGTTTCTCAGTCTATCCATGTACGATTTCCAATCACTCAGCTGCGTACGTACATGTTTTGCTGCATGCTAGCTTGTTGCTAATCTAATTCAATTTCAGCTCCCGCGCTTGAAAAGAAATGGAAAGCTTTGGGTCTGGAAGACAATTTATACGCTTTGATTTGGACAACAACTCCATGGACGATTCCACAAAACAAGGTAACACAAATGATCCGCAGAATGAAGGAATTAATCACGCTGTTAGGCTATCACTATCCATCCGCAACTGAATTATTCTGTTGTGAAGGTAGTAGATGGTACCCATAGTGGCGTTTATTTGGTTGCAAGTGAACGAGTCGAAGCCTTTAAATCAGACATTGGCATTGAGAAGGATGTCACAGTGGAACGATTAGATGAAGTGCCAGGAACAGAATTGATTGGCGCTCAGTACGAACATCCATTGCTAAAGTCCGCTATGCCAATCATCGGTGCTGATCATGTTACTGCAGAATCAGGCACTGGCCTTGTACATAGTGCGCCTGGACATGGCATGGAGGATTATGAAGCTTGTCTTTCGGCCGGAATTACGCCTTTTAGTCCTTGTAGGTTCAGGGAGGGTGCTGTATGGAAAGAGTAACGCGTATTTTAGTGGATGACGAAGGACGGTTTACGCATGAAGTCGGACTTGGTTTGGAGGGGAAGTTTGCTTTCACGGATGGCAACAAAGCTGTCATCGAGCTTTTGAAAGATGCTTCAGCTTTGGTAAAAGAATGTGACTATGTTCACAAATACCCATACGACTGGCGCACGAAGCAGCCAGTCATGCTACGGTAAGTTCCGTATACACGCCAACAAACGAATAACATCAAACAATCCAGGTCGACAGCACAGTGGTTTGCTAACGTGGAAACGCTGCAAAAGAAAGCAGTGGAGGCGCTCAAACAAGTTCGTATGGTGCCAGAAGTCTGTAAGTGCCTCGATGATTACTATCTGCCTTGACACATGCTATTAGCATTCCGACGGCTGGAACAGTTCACACTCTCCCGTAAGGAATGGTGTATTTCCCGTCAGCGTGCGTGGGGTGTGCCTATTCCTGCTTTGTACGACGCAGAGACGGGAGAGCCTCTTCTCACAGAAACATCGGTTGAACACATCATCCGAGTGTTTGATGAACGTGGCACAGATGCATGGTGGGAAGAAGAAGATGACCATGTATTTGTAGCCCCTGAATATCGAGAGAACGGAAAGACTTACAAACGAGGCTATGATACAATGGATGTGTGGTTTGACAGTGGTACTTCCTGGACGATGCTGAATGGTATTGCTGGACGGTAAGTCTCTCTGTCAACGAACGTTGGAGTGAGCTAATAATGGGCGTTTAGTGATCCATCAAAGCCTGTTGCCGATGTATACTCAGAAGGCAGCGATCAGCACCGAGGATGGTTCCAGTCGTCTTTGCTCACCTCAAGTAAGCTTACAGTTCTGTGTGTATTTGTGTCACTCAACTGTATCAGTTGCTTTGACCGGAAAGGCGCCTTATAGTACTCTTATCACGCATGGATTTACACTGGATGAACAGGGTCGAAAAATGTCCAAGAGTATTGGCAATACGATTGAACCAGACTTGATTACAAAAGGTGGCCCAGTAAGTACATATGCCTTGTTCACCACGTGGTCTTTAAATTTTTTTTTCCTTCAGGATAAAAAGAAAAACCCTGCTTACGGTGCTGATGTGCTTCGTCTGTGGGTCGCTAATTCCGAGTATACCCGTGATGTGACAATTGGACCGACAGTGATTGGTGCGTTTTGGAAGCCCAGTGGGCACGGGTTTTGCTCATGCGTTCTGATGTAGGTCAAGTATCCGACAACATGCGCAAGATCCGCACCACTGCCCGATTTTTGCTGGGAAATCTTCATGACTTTACGTACAAGGAACGTATGCCATACGACGAACTGAAGGAGGTAAGGATAGTACAGAACATTTCGTCGACAAACACCTTCTTCTAGGTCGACCAATACATGCTTCACGAGCTGTACAGGTTTAACCAGCGTATCACTGAAGCATATGACCAGTTCTCATTTAACCGTGGTATGTGCGAACATCACGTTTTGGCTCCCGACTTATAATATCTGTAGCTGTGCAACATATTAATAATTTTACCACCAACGTCCTATCGGCCTTCTACTTTGACGTGATTAAGGACCGTCTGTACAACGAGAAGGCATCGGCCAACACACGACGACAGGCACAGACTGTACTGTACGAGGTATGTTGTTATTTTTTTATGACCAGAACGTCGGCTGACAAAGTGGAAAAAGGTGTTGAATACCTATACGCTTGCTCTTGCCCCTATCGCATGTCACACAGCAGAAGAAATTTACGAAAATTATCGTGCCATCACCCCCCATCCTCAGTCGTCCATTTTCAAAAACACTTGGTTACCGATGGTACAGGACACGTGCTGAGAGCCAACACAAAAAGCTAAGATCTTGTGAAATAGGCTGCCCAGTGGGAGAACACACCGCTGGAAGATAAGTGGAATGTGCTGAAAGCTTTGAAAACCGAGGTGAATCAAGCGTTGGAACAAGCACGTCAAGAGAAGTAAGTGATAGTCATGCAATGACAGGGACTCAAACAGTGAACAGGGTCATCCGGTCCTCCCAAGAAGCTTCGATTGACCTTGCGGTCGATAAACAGTCAAATGTTGGCCAGTTGCTGCATTCGATGGGTGGTAAGGGCAACAAGGTGAAAAAATGCACCTATCTAATAATCTGTTAGATGATGAGTTGGCCTCGTTTTTCTTGACATCGCAAGTGACACTTCACGACATGGACGCCGATTTATCCGGAGCGTTTGCAAGACAAGCTTGCCTAGGTTCAGGTAAGTGGAAAATGATAACGTTACGTGGCTCACATGAAAGATGACAGATAAAACAGAGTGTAAGCTGGCAGCTAAGAAAGCGTTCAAACACAAGTGTCCACGATGCCGGAATTATCAAGCCACGGAAGCAGACGCTCTCTGTACTAGATGTGCAGTTGTGCTACAGCAGTAGACCTTTTTTTTTTCTTTTGCATGCACTTAGATTATACAGCTAATTAAAAATCATTTATATGCGATGATAAACAGAAGCAGTGTTTGTTTGTACAAACAGGCTTTGTTCTGAATAAACACGACATTACCTAGAATACAAGCTGTCTTTTTCTTCCGACCTTGGATGATATCATGTGCTGCATGGTGTGGCCAAGCTCTTGCATTCATCATGTTTTCATCCTCACTAAAAAGGGACGAGTTCAAGAGGAAGATGCTACAGTATTGGCACGAGTTACACCTGACTCGCGAGAGATGAACTGCTGCTCCACTTTCGCGGAAACAATATTTAGCCGCGAAAATGATCATTTACCTTGTCAGAAAATCATACTACTTTGCTTACTATCAATAGAGACACTGTATTTGCAGTAGCTGTAATAGTTACAAACACTCTGTGAAGTTTGTTGGACGAAAACGATTTTACAAGACTTGTTTGTGGAGTGAGAATTTCAGGCAATTTGTACCAAATAGACAACGATCAACTAGGATCTCCACGAAGGCTAATTGATAGGTGTACTAACGATAGGTTTCGCACGGTATGTGTATTGTTTACATGGAGTGTTTTACCATAAATAAAGGAGTGTGTTATTTTGGCTCATACCCATGAAAGATGTGTACATTTGATCCTCTTTTTTTGGTTTGTTTTTTGTTTTTGGCGCAACGATCCCCCACGTTAAGATCAACCTTCATCGATCTTAACCTGGTGGCTAGTAATGACTGTAACACCAGAATTACTAGAAGTAACTGGATGGATGGATTAGTTGTTTTTGTTTGTAGAAACATCACATCACTAGTATCTGACCATGTCCAGATCCTCTGACATAGTGCGGACAATTGTAAATATATGAAGACATGGACAGTGTATAACGAGACAAAGTATCGGAACTTTTTTTTTCAGTTAATAAGTGCTCTCCACTCTTTGATAAACTTGCGCACCCATTTCTGTGGATTTCTTCGATTTATGATCTGTTGATGCACGATAATGTATGAGGAAATTACTCCGGACACTCCAACGGGACACTCTAGTACCCCCAAAAGCAAGCGCTTGTTTGATGATAAGGGAGATATCTACTCCAACAAGTGTATTTTAAAGGTACAAGCTAGCTGCTTCAAGAAAGGTATCTTACTAGTGTGTACAACGACCCAAGTACTGGTGAAGAGGTCCAGGTTCATGTTTTAAATTCCATCGGACTAACGTTTTTCCCGTGATTTTGGTGACATTGGGTATAGCACTTGAGATGAACGAAGCACAACCGAAAAAATAAAAACAATACCACTTTTTTCTTCTTTCCCTTTTTGTTGGCAACTTTTTTGTTTTTGTTTTTGTTTTTTTTTTTCATGACTGCCAGTTTCTTTGATACTTTGGTATCATCTTCGGATGCGCATCAGCCATCACTAGAGTCTACCCCATCGTGCGCATCCGTTGTCTTTGAGTCAGCAGAAGCCGACTTATGTTCGCCTAATGATGGAAAAAGACCTAGACTGCCTGTATACGAAGGTAAGACACCATGTCGACATCGTGGCGTCGGGACTCAAACGCTTCGGGAATGTTGAGATTATTTACCGGAATGGCAAATGTTAAAGGAATCCTATGCTACGCAGAAAGACGGTATGTTTTCTCCGTCCAAAGGTAGGAGACTGTTAACTTTCTTTGCGTTGGTTATGTTAGACCTTCAACAGCATATCATTGCTCAACTACAAAAGCTGCGTGAATTAGAAGACCGTTTCGATAAAATGAGTTCGGATTTTCATAGCAAAGTGGAAAACGCCTATCTACGATTGTCCGATGAACTGACAGAATGGCAAGACTCGTTATCAACAAAAAAAACAAAATTCGAAAAAGAAAAAGAATTGATGCGGGGTAAGTTTGTGTGGAAAGCTAGCAGAACTTGAACGCTTTAGCAGAGGTCCGAAAAATACAGGACGAAAAGGTCAAATTGAACGTCGGTGGTCAACTATTCGAGACATCATTGACAACTCTCCGACGCGACCCAGACTCCATGCTAGCATCTATGTTTAGTGGCAAGTCGAAACAGCATTATCTCCATGGTTTTATTGACAGGCTATCCCTTTCACAGGACAACAAACCATACAGGCTGATGCCGATGGATCGTATTTTATTGATCGAGATAGTACCTATTTCCGATTTGTACTGAACTATCTGCGTGATTTGAGGGTAAGAATCAACCTCTTCACTTGCATCTAAAGATGGAGTACTCGATTAGATCCCACCATGTGTGCTTGATAATCCAAAAGTGTAAGCGAATCAAAACAAATGTACGCTGGATGAATTATTCATACACTGTTACGGCCAGCATGGACGAGCTAATGCAAGAAGCACGGTTCTACAGAATACCAGGTAAATGAAAAAGCTAGCCACAATTTTTTTTAAAAAAAAAACTTCTTCATGGCAATAGCTTTGCTCAAGTTAGGCTGGATGAACTTACCACCGATAACGCAAGGTAAATTATAAGAACTTGGACATGTAACCGAATTGACCTCTTTCGTAGATGAATTGGACCGCATGTATCCGCTACAGCAGGGACAGTCTGTTGTTCTGGATCTGAGAAAAAGAAACCTGAGCGGATTGAATTTTGCCAACTATCGTATCGATCCGCGCTCTACATTTGAAGACAGCAACCTGGAAAATGCGCAATTTAAAGATGCATTTTTTGTTCTTGACCTTGTTCACAAGGTGAATTTCAGCAATACCTATATGATTGGCGCCCGATTCCCTTCACCTGGCTCGCCACAACGTTCTCAAGGTAACGTGGCGTTACCATCACCTATCTAACTGTAGCATAGGTGTCCAGTTTAACTTGGATGGCGCTATTACAGATGACCCATTACTCGAAAATTAACAAAAAAAAATAGCTTATGACTATATCGCATGTAAATAATACACTCGTTTCCGCAACATTTTATTTTGTTTTTATTGTTAACGGCGTCGGTCCTGTGCAGGAACAGGGGACAAGACAAAGTTGGCAGAGGTGGTCTTGGATCGGCCACCCTGGAGAAGACCAACATAAGGCGTGACGTCCCAATGGAGCGAGAGATTCGCCTGTTGGTGGCTATTCACAATCATTACAGATGGCCCTTTTTTTCCCCCTATCTTACCTCCATTTCTTGTTCACGTCAATCAGGGCATATTTGTTGGCGACATTGCGAAGTGTCAAATTTGCATTCTCCTTGCTGGTGATAATCCTATCCCACAGAACAATAGAATTCCTGTTCTGGTTGGGTTGTCAGATGTTTGTTCTATGTCATAGAGGATACACTTGCGTGTGATTTCGATTCATATTCGGCCACGACGGTCACGAACACTTGCTTCGTATTCCAGTCAAACAAAGGTGTAAAATCTGTAGTCATTGAGTCAGTATTATCAAGAGAACATGTGTCAGTACCAGCGTCAAGGTCAAACGCGAGTCGGCCGAATTCACTCTTGCCATGACCATAGTCATACGCATCTGGACCATAACGACGAGACACACTGTTGATACGAGTTAAAAAAGAAAATGAAAAAATAGAAAGTGCTTCAACGTACACTCTCAAGGAATTCGTGTCGACTTTGATGTTGCCATCCACAGAACCATAGCCGTAGATGGCAGAAATCAAGGCAACAACAGCCAAGACGCCTGACAATGCTGTTAATGTAAAAGAGAAAAGAGCCTAAAAACTAAATGAGATCAATTTGACAGCATGATGAAAACATACGTTGGCGCGTTGTGTTAGATTGTACATATCAGGAACAAAAGACGTGGAGGCTCAGAAAAGCATGAACGTCCCCCTATCGTCATCATTTTAAAATTTCAAACACCTCTGACGCGTTTGTGTAATCAAGGCACCTTTGCTCTGGTCAACAAGTGTGCATTGGTAAGATAGACGGCTCTGTCACGAGCATTGGTACTCACTTTTGTCTCCATGGTAATGTGAGCTATACACACTGGAATATCCTTCTCTTTCTCTCACGCACACTTTCTCCTTAGACAACAGAGCTTTAAGCTTATTCGCTGGCTACCCGTACAATCCTACATGCTTGCCTTCAGCATGAAAACAAGCTAACTTTTTTTTTCTTTTGGCTCCTACAACACGTCTTTTGTGTCGTCTCAATTCTGTCATTCCTCCAATTGCTTCAAAACAGTACAAAAGAAACATCCAAGAATTGAAAACAGCCTGGTAGCTTCCCATTCGTGATCTCTACACCAATTCAATCTTCTCTCGTTCTCGCAAATCCGTTACACGAGAATGGGTTGAAGACAAAAAGAAAGACGATGCAAACTTCTCTTTTTTTTTTTGTCTGGTTCCTAATTTATTAGCTTCCAAGCCATAAAAAAGAATTCAAACAATGGCTGTTTAATGACGGCGAGATTCGGCGATGACGTTGGTCAATTCGTCAATCTTCTTCTTGGCGCGAACAAAGGTACCGAGCTAATCATGGAATGAATGAGTTTGACTGCATGGAACATCCATTTTTTTTAAAAACTTACTCTCTTCTTGGTGAGCTTCTTGGCACGCTTGTCCTTGGAGTTCTTAATCAATTCCATAACGCGGCGCTCATAGGGGGCGAAACCGGCAACCTCACGGATGATGCTCTTCACGAAGACATTGCGCTTGGAAGAAGCCTAGATGTTGAGAAGCGTTAGGTATCGATTCGATCGTCCATCCATCCTTATAGATACATACACCCTTTCTGTAGGAGGGCTTGGCCTTGAGTTCACGACGGGTAGTGATGTGGCCCTTGTTGATGCCAACAGCGATGCCAGACTTAGTAGCGGCCATTTGCTTGTATCGTGGGGAAGAGGGAGACTCACTAGGTGCGATGGATGGCTGAACTTTTCTCATCCGCCCGTCCCGGACCAAGGATGGATCCGGACAACCCTTCATCCGGGTTTGTACTACAGGTGTGAACTCCGCCGAGAGAGGGGCTGAAGCGTTTAAAACATCCAGCGTTTTTTTCGGTTCGTGCGCCGATCAAGTGATCGTTCAACAGATCAAATCGTGCTGGACGTTGCCATTCAGTGAACTTTGTGCTGACAAATCAAAAGGATCCCTGGAGATCTCACTTCCTTAGAAGATGGCTACAGAAGTACTTTCAAACAGCGCTTCCTATCAGAGCAGTGCTTAAAGCAAGTTAAAAAAGAAGTGTTTTTGATTGGAAGAACTAGTTTGCTTTCTGGAAAGTGTATTTATTCCCTGGAGGGTTCTATTTAAAGAGGGTAAAAAGAAAGATTCATACAGCATGCTATTGTTCTATAGAAAAGGCGGGAAAATCCGATAATAGTCTGTAGTATGGATACAAGAAGAAGAAGAAGAAGAATACATACTGTATACACAGGAAATGGTATGGACAGGGCTATAAAACAAAGAAAAAAGAACATGTACAAAAGAAGGAAAAAGGGAATGGAGAGTTTAGGTGTGACGCTTCTGTTGGCGTTCGTGGGATTTAGCGTGACGCTTCATGTCGTGCTTGCGAGCAAAACGCTTGTCGCAAATGGGGCAAAGGTAATTCTTGGGTCGGTTAGGATCATGCGTCTGAATATGTTCCTTCATATTGTTTGCGCGATTGCTTGTATGCTTGCAGTAAGGACAGTGGTGGATACGAGCTTTTCGTGCGGCAGAGGTTCTGGAAGTGTCAACGATACCTTGAGGAGGAGAAACTGGTCGTTGCTGCTGCTGCTGTTGTTGTTGTTGTTGTGGAGATGCAATCACGAGGTACTGTTCCATCAAATGTTCGATCGAAGTAGTGGAAGGCGAGGCATGGTCAATGACAGGTGACAGCCAGAAGTCGCTTGTCGTTGAAACGGATGGTGAGGTCATCGTTGGTGTTGTCAAGCCCATAAAGGTTTCGGAGGGTGTAACGAAATCTTGACTGCCGACGAAAGAGTTTGTGCTGCAGTAAGAGCTGGAGAGTGGTGATCCGGTAAGGATGTCACTGATACAGAAGTCATCTTGATTCGAGAAGGGCATGCCAAGCATTTCTTGGTCAGTTAAGAAGGAATCGGGCACAGGAGAGAAGGAACCAAAGGTGGTTGCGGAGGATACAGAAAGCAGATCTATAGACAAAAACATGCAATTTTTAGTACAAAGGATAAAATGTATTGTTTTAGACAGGTACCTGTTCGATGATCAAGTGGACTGTTGTTGCTCCAGTCACTCACGGATAGGGGAGACATGGTGTTCAGAGGATAGGGAGAAAGAAAAGGTGGAATAGGTGATGTCGCGTGTTGGGTGGTTGGAATTGCAATAGGTTCAGTGAGCTGCATTTGGTCTGGTTCAATGACATGTGTAGTAGGATCATGATAAGCTGAAGGATCAGAATAATCTTTGGTATTGGTTGTGCAAGTGGTGGTAAGAGTAATCTTGTTCAGGAACGCATTGAAAGACATCGACATTCGTAACAACAACAAACAATTGAAGGAGAAGAGTTATAAAAGAAACAAGAGCAAGATGAATGGATTTGGCAGATTGACTTTAAATAGACAAAAAATGAATCGACCATGTGCGCAGCTCCCCCCAAGTGACGGTCCAAAAGATTACACAAGACGGAAGGTTTGGAAGATGTGGAATTATGCGATAGAAAACTTCATTCGAAAAAGAAAAAGTCCCTCCCCAAGTTTAATACAGCTTTCCATAGAACACTTCTTGATTTATTCACAACATCTGTTCTTACTTCATGTCTTCTTCGGAACGGAAGACGATACCTTGGATTTATTTTTATAGTTTCCCATAAATGACAAGTGACACAACGAATTTCATAAAAGGAAATTAGCATCTCCACTTCAACAGGGCCAAAATGGCGCAACCAGGTTTAGAGAAATGTCGGAACTATATTGTTCCGCGACGGACGTTCTTGACATCATCATACCTACCTAAATCGGGAAAAGTAAAGTTTACCTATTTACCGGCCACACCTCTTTCTAAACAGAAAACTATCGAGTTTCTTCTTCCAGGTGTGGCAACGATCGGGGATCAGCGTTATCAGTCTTGGCTGAGCAGCTTAAATTGTCATTGGTAGCAACATCAAATCAACGTGTCAACTATATGCCTCATCGTCCCTCCCCACACCCCTTATTTTTTCCCTTGCTCCTTCGTTTATGGTTTACAAAGATACATAGGCCCGAGCACACATACAGCACAATGTACTACAAAATCAAAGCCATTGGTTTTTTTACTTCACGGACACATGGAGCTATTCGCGCGGATACCATATATGGACATAATTCCCCGAGTCACTGCAGGTATATTTTTTTAAACTTTCAATGGCAGCAACGTGCTGGCTGCGTTGTGTTTGTTAAGAGATCTAGTGTGGAATTTAAAAAACAGATGCACAGTGGAACAAATGATAACGTCCATGTAAAAAAAAAAAAAAAAAAAAAAAAAAAAAAAAGTGCAGAGAACTTGTCAGGTGTATGCATAGAAAGATAACTATAAAAAATTATGAAGAGCAAATTGCAGTAGCTGCATCAAATCATTTGTCTTTGCCTAGCAATTGAATGTTGATACAAAGAATGTCTTGGTCCTCACCAAATGATTCGTTACGCAAGATGATGCTAATCACAAGTGGCTAACGTTGACGGACTCCGCCGAAATCCTTGTGTAAGCATCCGTTTGGATCACTGATCAAACGATTTGGTCTTTCAATCGAAAAGGAGAAGAAAAGACATTGCTCAACATACGGAAAATGTTACGCTATGGAAGGATGAAGGTTGATGTTTGGTCTAGTACTTCCTGTCGTTTACAACACAACGCCAGTTTTCCTAAAATAGCCGTTTAGTTTGTTTGTTATCTTGCTGTTTCAGGTCGGTATAAAAAAGAAAAGCGCGATGCCGCATCTCCGCACGTGGTGAAGGGAATGAACAGTGACATAAACAAACAGCTTATCGTGACCCATTCTCAATGAAACTTTACTTTTATACAGAAAAAAAGGTTGACGTTGCAGCTTTTCTTGCCCTTGGCCGGGGGTCAAGGTCCCGAGACTTCGGTTGTATGCATGATAATGTTGGTATGGGATGGTATTGAAACAAGAAAAAACTGGTGTTGGTATTTCCATTGTGTTTCAAGACCTGATCGGTGGTTTCGTTAGGTCGGGTACGACCGCCAAGATGATCGAGTTAACAATGTCTTGGCCCTTGGCTGGACCATGCCACGTTATTTTTCGAATCCCGACGATGCATGACAGGGTCTATCACCAACGATCAAGGCAAGAAGACTGGTCAGGCGACGTGGCAAGGGCTTACACACAAGTTGGATCTGCACCAGAGAAAACGTGGCTATTTGTGCATGGTATGCGGAAGTCCAATCAGTACTGTTTTTGATCATTCTAGATCTTCCCTTTGTGTGTAGCAAAGCCAAGACGTCATAGTTGGTTAAACAAGGTAGTACAGACGCTATCAGTCTCTATTGTACCGTAGCTTCATTCTTATTGGTTCATAGCGCAAAAAAAAGCGTGTGGCACGAGCGTAACTGCATTGCCCAATCCAGAAGATGGGGACGTATCACAACCCTGGGTTCCCACTTCGGAAAAAAAGACACTCACACGCTCACGCTTCGCACATAACAAGTGAGATCAAATTGAGTTATTCAATTGAGAAAAAAAAAAGCTAGAATTCAGTATCTTTCTCTCCTTTTCCTTTTGTCTCAATGGGTGGACAGATGAGTAAAGAAGATAATGTTGTCAGACGTATACGAGAAACGAGTCGACGACATCACCATTCTTCTCCAACACTGTACGACCCAAGTATGATTGTGCCAGTGAGACATCAGCTTGTCTTGGCAGATCGCGTCTCACCAGTATTATCGTTGTCCGCTGTGATCAATCCATCTGGAAGACGTCGATCGTATACATCGTCTTCAACAAATGAAGATGAACCACAAACACCTGCAGTTCCACTTGGTTCGATTGTTTATGATGCTAGTATGCATTCGTTGGCATCATCTCCTAGCTGGCCTATCTCTCCTATGGCTGCATCGGCAGTTGCTTCGGCAGAACACCAGATGAAAATAAAATCCATAAAAAACAATCCATGTGAGATAGGTGAACAACGTGACAGAGAAAGAGACAGGTATTAAGAGTAACAAAAAAAAAACCACAAAAAAAGTAGTCCTCATTTCTCCGCAGACAAGTGCGGCAGGTAAAAAAAAAAAAAAAAAAGAAAAAAAAAAAAAAAAAAGGAAAAAATAGGAACTACTATGAAAATGGTTAAACATTAACATTGCTTTCAGCATTACCTGCTAAAACAAGTCTTTGGTGGTAATTATCATGTTCCTTTGGAACAGCCACAAGTCATTTTAGACTGTGCCTGTGGTACAGGTAAACAAAGAAAAAAAAAAAAGGGGGGGATCTGCAAAGTTACCTCACCTATGGATTAGGTCTATGGATGTTTGAGATGGCACAGGCCTTTCCACAATGTAAAATGGTTGGTCTCGATATCATCTTGCCAAGTGAACATGAGCAGTTCAAAGGGACATCCAACCTACAGTATATCCAGGGTGATATCTGTAATTCTTTGGAGTTGAGTGATAATACCTTTGATTTTGTCTATCAGCGTGAAGTAGGTTGCATACTACCTTCCGCAAGGTGGCCAGCTTTGATTGCAGACTTTTACCGTATTCTCAAGCCAGGTGGTTATTTACAACTTGTCGAACAAGGTAATTTGCTTGCATTACTTTCTTTTTATCCATTAAAACGTTAGATAGATCTGTTATTTTCCACTCCAGCTCCTGTGTTGTCTGTAATGAATGAATGGTTTAAAATAAGCGCATCCGATAGGGAAATCGATACATCGCATATGGATGAATTACCATGTATTCTCGAATCCACAGGATTTAAATGCAATGTTCAAGTATTTGAAATCCCAATCGGCGAATGGCCGGACGATCCATGTAAGATTCCCCTTTTCAGGAAAAAAAATGGTAGTTTAAGATCGTATTTTTAGTGCAGCGACAGCGGGGATTTTTGGAGAAACAACAAATGCATCTTTTGTTCAAATGCATAAGGAATTATTTGCTGGAAAAGTTTCCAAGATTATCACAAGAAGAGTACGATCGATTATGTGCAGAAGCCTTAACAGAGTTTGATGAATACAAATGTACAATACGATGGAAAATTATCACAGCCTATAAAAAGCCTTAAAACAAATTTTCATATGGGTGCTCTTGGTATACTCTGCGTGGAGGTCCGGTGCAAGTGCCCCGAAACCCCAATCAGTTCCGGACTTTCAATCCTTTTATAACTTCTTGCTAGCTGATAAATAAAAAACGATGTGAATCAGCCCTTTTTCACTCTTATGGACTATTTCAACACATTATGTGAACAGCTATCGCTGTCGACGTTAAGGCACCACTGGCAGATCGTCCTGATTTCGGCAGTGATGTGCGGCATCATCTACGAGATCTCCAGTATTCTTTCACCACTCTTCTTTCCAAAAACGTTCCAATTTTTTAAAGGTGTAAGTAGAAATATATCATTGGAACATCGAACTCGGGGGTAACAGACGCTGTTCCTTAGTACAATGCGCCCAACTGGCATATACATGTTGTCTCCACAACGCATTGTGTGACTGTGGTGATTGGATCTTTCTTCATCCTCGCTGATGATCACCTGGGGAAGGATAGGGTTTTTGGTTACGCATCGTGGGCAGCTGATATCTATTCCATATCATGTGGGTAAGTAACGAAAAGGTCGAGAGAAGGACGGCTGTGCCACTGTTTCAGTGAGGGCTGACACACAGGGCTCAGGTACTTTTTGTGGGACACCATTATTGCCTTGTATTTTATTAAGGAACAAGGCTTGGCTATGGTATTTCATGGTGTTGCCTCATTTTCTGTGTTCATCTTCTCTTTTGTAAGTCAACGAATGAGGAATATAGGATTATTGATTTTCATGGCTTTGTTGTTTTTTTTTTTTTTTTTTTGCAGCGGCCGTTTGTGAATTATTACGGCGCTATCTTTCTAATGTACGAACTCAGTACAGTATTTCTCAACTTCAATTGGTTCATGGTAAAGATAGAAAAGAGGGGGGTGAGTACATAGACTAACGAGTCCATTGAAAAGGATAAACTCGGCTGGACCGGGAGCAAGATCCAATTGATCAATGGCTTGATTCTGATTACGACGTTTTTCTGTGCTCGTATCGTTTTTGGTATCTATATGTCAGTTCAGATGTGGGGTAAGGTTTCAGAATTTGTCAGTGTATCTGTGCTAAATTCGGTTACAGCTGACGTTTACGCAGTCAAAGAAAACGTGCCGTGGCGATGTAAGTTGAACACTAGACAAAAGGCAAAACACCGCTCACTTTTTACCCCTCTAGATTGGATTGTTTATGGCTCTGCTAACTTTGTCACTTCATGTTTGAATATCTATTGGTTTGGTTTGATGATTCGGATGCTCCGTAAAAGATTCCCCAGAAAGTATATCTCCAAGAAAGCATAAGATTCCATGTATATATATATCGCAATAAATAAGTAGAATGAAAGCGACTGCATTTTTCTTTATTCTTTTTGTGCGCTACCATGTCAGACCAAGGATCGGAAGTACCCAGTCTGCCTCCAGATTTCTCTCTGTTACAAACACTGGAAGCGAAGGCTATGGAATTGTCCAGTAATCTAAGCGTCGTTGTCGAACAATTACAGCATCACACACAACAGGTAAACAAATCAAATGCCAGAGGTTCAGAAACTTCATGGCCTACAGATGGCGACGTCGACGGTTGAATCAGGTGCAGTCTATACTTCATTCGTGCGGCAGTTGTCCAATGAACTGCAAACTAGCACCACACAGACAGTAGAACTTATTTCACAGTGTGACGAGCTGGACAAGGACCTGGCACAGTTACGTCAGTTATCCAAACAAATGTAAGCTACTGTTTTTCTGCATAATCTCTGCTAATGTACGAAAAGTAAGTACATCGATAAGGCCTTGGATCAACTGCAGCAAGCCATTGCTTCGTAATGTTCTTGTTTTCATTTTTATATTTTTATGTTATCGCATTAAAAGTCGAGGTGGCATAAATACATGGACACTTTCATCCCATGCGCATGTTGCAACCTGTCCCTCTACATGTAGATTGAAATCTACACCAAGAACAAACTCGGTGTGCGCGTCATGTACTTCAAGTAGATTCGAACCTGGAGGTGCGGCTGTGTCCCAAAATCGTACAGACATATCGTATGCTGCACTGGAAAGGATATTGGGTCGGTGCGGAGACCATCGAACTCTTCGCACTGCAAACTCGTGACCTACCAGGCATACGACCTCGCGATCTGGGCGACGAAGATCCCATACCTTGATGGTACGATCTACGGATCCAGTCACCAGAAGCTGATCCTGGTACTTGTTCCAGTCCGCACTGAGGATTTCGTTATTGTGAGCATGGAGTGTTTGTGCCGATCGTGGGCTCTTTGTGTCCCAGATCTTGACTGTCTGATCTCCTGAAGCGGACATTAACACCGTGGGATTGTATGGTGACCATGTTGTTGCGTAAACACAATGTGTATGTTCGGTATATGTCTGTAGGGACCGTGGTGCTTGGGGATTCCACTAGTTGGACTAACCTTAGCAAACCTCTCAGATAATCGGTTGACTTACAATCTTAACTGTATGGTCCCAGGAACCACTGGAGAAGACATCCTTGGTAATTAAATTCCAATCCACCGAAAACACTTCTCGCTGATGTTCCTGCCAGTTCTGGATCGGGAAATCCTATACGGCGCAGTAAATATCAATCCATTCTCGCCATGTCTAGGTCAACCTACTGTCAACGTTACATCCCACAGTTTAATCGAACCATCTCCACTGGAGGTGACAAGTTGATTCTCATGCACCTCGCTCCACGCCACGTCAAATAAACCATCCTGGGTATCGTACCTACCACCACATTGAGCTTACTGGGAACGCAAGTTCCTTTTGCACTTACACTCGTTCCATCGCAATCCCATCCGGTCCACTCATACCGAGTAAGAAAAGTCGACCATTACCTACAAGGCCAAAGTTCGAAGCTCCTGCCACGGCCAGTTTATTTTCGAAGAACGGACTCCATTTGACCTGTCATGTCGAGTCAACATGGCAAACACATGGAAATGACGTTTTGCTTACAGAGTAGCCGTTGAAACCTTCAGTGCGAAATTTTGCAAACATGGCCCGTTGTTGAGAAAGTGAACACACTTTTGGCAAAAAGAAGACGAGTAAGCAGCTTTCTCGCCGACTTCAAGTTCCGATTTTCACGTGCGTACGTGCTTGTTCAACCGGGTCTTCTGGAACTGTCTTGAGCTTTCTACGGATGATGTACCTTTTTAGATAAGACACATATTCACCTGTAGAAAGTGGCGGATAAGCAAAAACTTTGGCTATCACAGGAATGACATATATAAGGAATAGTACTTGACTCAATTTTTATAAGTAACGCTGCTTCTAATTGCAATGGACTCAGCGTTATTCGGCAACTTTGTTTAGCAGGTTCAGTCTCACGATCAATACGTATCGTTGTTGGAATTTTGCAAATATACGTCAATAGTGAAAGAAATAGACAAACCTTTTGAAGAAATCCATTAGATAGGAACTATTTCAAGTAATGAAGCTCGATCAAGAATTGAGGCCCTCCCACCATGTAAACACGAGAATGAACTTAATGGTAGGCACTGTATTTTCCTCTTTGCCTGCTGATATTTTTCTGTTCTTCAATTCACTTGGAGTGTTCATCATGGTTGCAGGATAGAAAAACAAACCTTCGATGAGAAAAGCAAGATGGAAAAACAGAAGATGGGATGGGGAGCTGTAGGCACAAGACGCGCTACGCGGTCTGGCTCCTTCACAGGCCCCATAGTCAACCAGTGCGAATAAATTTATTGATTTTCTTCCACATCATTCTTCCGCACATCCAGAAGGAAGCGTTAACTGGGGCTTGCTTCATGTCTCGACGCAGCTAGTTTTTCAACAAGACTAGTAGTGCAAAATGAAATCTCTACACATACCGAGCGACATGGGGCTTACTCCGCATGGATATGATGTGATTAGAGCTGGTGTCTAACACATTTCAGCGCTCCGCGTAGAGACGCTGGGCAGTACAACGGTGAGCAATGCTGTTTTTTATAAAGAGTAAGCTTGTGTAGCAAATTGGAATGACATTCTAAGCAACTCTTATGAATGAATACATGAGCGAATGGCTTGACGCCATGAGTGTATACACGATAAGAAATTAGATTCCTGGCCTTCTGTGGTGTTTCTTTACCTCATCGGGTTCCCTTTGTTTCCTTTATTTTGATTCTCCTCATTCTTCTCCCCTTTCCCTTGTTTAATTTATTTTAGCCATGAGAATTCTATTGATATCTGCTATTCATACAAACACTTCGCAAAGTGCTAGCTCAGCGGTGACCTGTCATATGCATCGACGAGTATATAAAACTAGTAAAGTATGCAGTGTATGTCACCACGACACTGTTGATTTTTGCGATTATAACATACAGCTACGCACAAGGATAGCTCGTAACAATTATAGAAACATTATCTACCTTATCCGACTGTGCCCTCAGTGCACATATGGCAGACGAGGAACCGATACATCTCTAGCAAGCTGTACTTATTACACCTTGATACTTTAATTCTTGGCTGTCTGATTAGTTTTGGAGTAGAGTTGTTAATGTCGGACGGAACATCCGTGATGACTTGATTCGCTACATCGGATCTGGATGCCAAATAACATCTCGCCCGGCAGTGCTCTCTAGGACAGCTAGGCAGCAAAGTAACTGCTCACTTGTTACCCCTTTATCTTAATAAGTATTAAATTATGTTGTATGAGTCACATGTAAACAAAACGATTGTAAAGCATTAGATATCGTCCAAGAGCCTGCGCGTAGGTAGGAACACTGTACAGCATGTTCACGAAAATAAGGAAAAAGAAGCTTGCTTTCTATATTATTGACACTAAGAAGAATTTTTTCACTAAAAAATGACTAACACGCTTTCCTTTTTTTTTTTTTTTTTTTTTAAAAAAAAAACCCCACACCATGTATCTAATCAGGAAAAGAAAAAAAAGATAATAACAGTAAACCGTCTGATCATTACTCAACACACAGTTTTGGTATTCGTTTTTGTTGTCTAGCGGAAAAGTTCCGAGGTATTGACCATCCGGAATGGAAAAAGAAAAACGTTAAAAGAGTAGATATGTCACCTCTCTCTCCTTCCTTCCTTCCTCCTCCTCTTCTCTCAGCCTCCTCTCGCTCCTCCCAATTCATTCTTCCTGTTATCACCGCACCGCCACGCCTTGCCACATTTCTCAATACCCCGCCGGAGGCCCACCCTCGCCCATCGTTGGATTGACCATCCCGCACTTGCCGCAGTGAGTACGCTTCGCGAAGTCTAAAGACAATATTTAATACATTGTCTCGTCTTTGGTTTTTTTTTTGTACGTACTGTGAAATCCGCATGACTCGTTTCGGCAAATCCAATCACCAGCTATTCAAAAACAAGTTTTTAAGTATATTTCTATTCAGCTATCACTTTCACTTACGTTTCATTCCCGGACCAGCACCCGGCGTATATCCGGCTGGCGGCTGTGGAGTGTTTAGCGGTTTTGCGGTACTGCATTTGAGACAATGAAATCTGGATGCAAAGTTGTGAGAATTACACGATGGACTATCCTAGTGTTAGAACAACATATATTGAACTGTGTTAAAGAGACATACCAGTACCAATCCCCAGGTCTGAACTGTGCTCCGATACCAGCAGGTGAACTATGATGGCCACCACTGTAAGCTTGATTTCCATATCCGTACGAACTTCCTCCAGAAGCATAACCTCCTTGTCCATAACCACCTCCTGCACCGCCATAGTTGTGATCACCAGAATAGTTATAATTTGGTTGTGGGGAGTAACCACCATGTTGAGAAGGTGTTGGGTTGGGTGTGTGGCAACGGAAACATGTTGATCGCGAGGCAAAGTTTTGGAAGCCACAGGTGGGATTGGGACAGTACCAATCACCAGGCCGGAAGGTGATAGGTGGACGACCATAACCTGCACCGGATCCTGCAAGAGGAGGTGCAGCTTGGGCAGCATGTCCACCGCCACCTCCATTTGGTCTGTAACTTCCGCATTTCATACACTGATTTCGGGATGCATAATTGTGAAAACTGCATGAATGATTTGGACATATCCAGTCACCAGGATTAAACGTCGGTGCAGGCATCGGTTGTGGCACGGCTGTTGGATTCGGGTTTTCAGCATTGCATTTGAAACAATTCCTTCGAGAAGCAAAATTGTGGAAAGAACAGTTGGGACAGTTCCAATCACCAGGACGAAGGTGCCGGCTCTTTGCTTGGAGTGGAAAAGGAACTAACATGTTGCCAGCTGCTTCAATGACACGTTCACTGCTAGGGCACACCTCAATCGGTCGATCGCCCAGACAACGTCCATTGAGCGAAAGCGCACGCATGGCATCATCGTGTAAGTGGAAAATGACAAACCCAGAGATACTCGGTTTCGAGTGATCTGTAGGTTGAATCATCCACATATTTGTTGGCCGCAGTCCATTGGATGAAAACCATGCTTCTAATTCGCCTTGCGTTACTTCATAGGGAAGTCCTGCTAAATGAATCACCGTGGACTCCTCCTTTTTAAACTGTTGTAAATCAGCGCTGGTGTCGATAGGGTGAACAAAGACATCAGGATGGCGAAATCCAGTCAGATATCGAACAATGTTGAGTGTGGTAAGGCAAGCACCTAAACCAACCGTTTCACCCACTACACGTTCCACATGGAATGTGTCGCATAGATCTTTCAAAGAGGTTGTACGAAGGCTTACTTCTGGATGATGTACTTGCCAGCGCTGAATCTCTTGCTTTAAATCAAACATACGACAATAGGCTAAATAACCGGGTAGCTCGATACTCTTGTCTCGGGCCTCGCGAGGGAGTTGTATTCTCAACACCCATCCACCATGCGTTACAAAGCAAAAGCTAAGGTGCTTTTCTTCGATTTCTTTTTGAATATAATTATCAAACTCACGAATAGCATCTTCAAGGTATCCAGCTGATGAAAGATTCGACCACGTAATACCAGTTACTTGTTGACAGAAAGGAGTCAATGGCGTTCGATCCGGCTTGACATAAATCTGTTGTTTATGGACAACCTCCATATTCGATGCATCAACCACAACAAACGAAAGCTCTACAAGAAACATGTAAGTTGGTACTTCTTTTCCTTTGTCCGTAAAACTTGCCAATTATCTCTGAATTTTCCTAGAACCCAAATGGCGTCAGGTCGTTTCCCCAGCCAACGAATCGTCCTTACCTTTGTCACTTGGACTGATGCTGGATTCGTTGGATTCTCATCACATGTGGCTTCCACATTAAGGATGATCAAACGCTTGAATGGGACATTCGTCTCCAGTTGGATCGGTTTCGTGACAGGTTCAGCTTCTGTCACTTGCTTCTCAACAACATCTGCCTTCACAGTAGCATCATTGCTCTCCAGAGGAACTTCTTCTTTAGTATTTTCTTCTTTGACATCGGTAGTATCACTCGTTGGCTTCGGTTGTTCTTCAGCAACATCCTTAATCTCCTGTTCGTGCGTTTCAACAGCTGCTTCTTCCACTACATGCTTCTTTGCGGTCTGAGCAACGTCATCTTCTCCAAGCTCTTCCGCTTTTCTTTTACGATCACCAAGTCCTGGTAAATCCATGATTCAGTCCGTGCAAAGTTCAAGAGATGCTCAGAACAGGTTTTGTAAAAGAAAAAAAAATTTAACCCCGCACCTAACTACGTCAGCAATACCGAAGTTTGCGGAGACGAACTTCAAAACCAAGAGCAAAAGGTCCCCTCTGACAAGGTGTTGCAACTTTGCTGGTACCCATACTAAGTAATTAAAGCTGTCTCTTAAATTATTCTATCCTCTGTGAGGCACTATCCATATGATTGACGAAGGTGACGTAGAACTTGCAGCAATAGCGTGCCCATCTCTTCCACTTATTACTCTCTAGCCTACCCACCTATTGAGGTGCAAAATTAGGACTAGAGCCGAAGTACAATTAGCTTAGAAACTTGCAAGAACACAAACAGATCAATAAAACGCAGCTCGAAGAGCTATTACCGCTACTTCCCCCTCTAGATAGTACTCGCAATTATCTTCTATGGGACACCTGCAGAATTTCAAGCGACTCTCCACACAAGTTAGTACAGGCAATACGCCGTTGATAGCCTTTTTTAGTAAAATTGGAGTGTACAGTTACCGACAAACGATACTAGTCGTTGTAGCTCAGGTCCATACTATACATCATTGCACGGTAGCCTTTTAAACAGTACAGAGCCGCTTCAATGCGACTTATGTTTAAAGCGCTTATTTCCTACCAGCAAACCAACCTCCGCTCCTGCATTCAAAAGTTGTACAAAGCAAATTGCGCTTGCTTTTCTACTTTGACTTACCATTTTCTGGCTTAGTTATTTTGTGTATCCGAGTCATTATTCCATAAAGAATAATCATAGCTATGCTTGGCTAAGGAACCAAGGCTCGGGACGTTACACCCGATTGTCAGTACTAAGCAAAGGTCACGTTATGCAAATTGTAAACCAGCATCATTTTCGGCGCCCTTTCCAGCGTTTATTCCCGCCACCTCATTACCTATGCAATAACAATGACATAGACAGTCTCACTCGTATTTTGTAGCATACATATTCTGTAGTTCAAAGAAATAAATTTCGGAATTTCAACCTTCACAGAATTCTTTTCGCAGGTTTACTTAGTTTATTCTTTTGCAGAATTGGCTCGGGTAAAAATTTTCGGATCTCGGATAGAGAAGTTTGGTTGAATTGGCACCTACTCTATCATCTGCGTTTGATTCGGTACATAAACTACAATCTGCGCTTAAACAATGTTTGTCCGAGTCAATCCTCTTCTTGGTAAATACGCTAGAAATATTGTGTATCCAGAGTCCAAGTGACCTGGCAAGGGGAAATACGGGTCGACCAAAGTTATCTGAATTATAAGTATGTAACACAGTGTGTGCATACGTCATTAACCAGGGGGGAGGGGGAAGACGTGGCCTGCTCTTCTTGGAAAACGAAGCTAAGGTGTGTACGTCGGTGACAGAGCGTCTGGAAATTTAGCGGAATATGTTCAAGTTGCATATGGCGGAGTCTTCGAGTTGCTGTGCTTAGTTGAGCGTGTGATTATCCTCTGGAAGTGTGATACAAGGAAAGTACTTGATCCCTCTGCTGGCGGACAACGTTCCCGGTGGTCTTGTCCTCTATATCGGAGAGGGTGTGAACAAGCAAACAAAAGGCTATCCAAGATGGGGGTACTATTTCTGAGCACGACCGATTGTTTGCGGAACCTGGTTTGTTCAAGGATGTGTTGCGCAAGAGAGTGTGCAATAATAGAATGTGTGATGACAAACCTTTGAAGTGGTTATGACCACACGACGGGAAATATATAATTTATATACAATAGCTAAACATTCACGTTTGCGAAAAATTATAATATTGATAGAGCGTGTTCATGATGATATCAACTACGATAATACAGTAATCTCGCTGATCTGACCAAGCGAACCATGTTGTGATTGAGAGTAGCTGATGCTAGGTGGATTAGGCGACTTTAAAGCTAAACTATTACTTGTAAATGCACTGCACGTAGGCCTTATCGCGATGGAGATGATGGTTGTGTACCTTCAATTAAAAAAGAATATTCAGGTACCAAAAAAATAAACTCCGTCCTTCGTTGCGTCCATTTCAGATGTACATACAGCATGTGGTGATGCAGTATAGATAGTTTTGACGACTTTGGGTGTAAAAAAGTGAGAGAAGCAGCAGCGAAGACCCCCAAAAGGTTACAATTAAAATTTGCGTCACCTGCCTACTGAAATCTCATTTATTTGTGCATCCGGAGATATGCTCTACTCCATACTCTATGATATCGTAGCTACTTTGTAAACAGGATAGACTTGACGGATAGAAGAAAAGGACTTTGAAGTGTTCATTTGGATATGGAGTAGTTGACATTACTTGTTGCTATAAGAATGTAAATTAAGTATCAAGTCATGGTTCCACCAACAAGTCGAGATTCACTGTTGTCTTATGGCCTTTATGATTATCCATTAAACCGTAACAACTAATTTTAGTCCTTTTTAACAACAATATAGCTACAAATACTTTCATAGTGATTGCAGTTAACAAGGTTGACGCCAATGGAGTAAGTATGCCCCTTGTTGTTTCAGTCCAATTGATAGAAATATCACCGACGTTATTCGGCCACCTGAACTGTTTGTCAGACAAGAAATTCGTATCTTGTGGCATAGTGGCCATTTAATACCACGGTCATAGGTTGGCCCGATGAGCTAAACATTATAGGTGATCAATAGCTCTATCTGGAATAGCCTTGCGTGATCTTATTTTTTCATTAACTGCGATCGGCTGGGTTCATCGTTTTGTTTGTTAAACGTTCGTCGCAATAAGATTTTTCTTTCTAGAACACCAGTTGTCGGGGTTTTTTGCATTTCTTGCCCTGGAACACATCTCTATATGTATTCTCTGATATAGCAGGAACTGGATCTCTGAGATTTCGGTTTGTCTGTACAATTTGGGATGAAAGGACCGCAAGCTGATTGGCAAGTACGTTTATTAGTAAGCATAGGCAGTGAAGGTGAACTATAAAAGTGGCCTGAGTAAAATTTGCATTACATCGGTATCAATGAAAAGTTTGACTAAACCCTAACCTCCGTTGTTCACTGAAGAGCAAAGCCAGGGCTTCTATTTTTTCTACCACGTCTGTGTCTAAGAATTGAATCGCCGCTCTTATGCTTCACTAGCTGGTTGTTTTCCTGATGTGTCTTTCTCATCTATGTACTGCTTAAGGAACAGATTTTGTATTCTTCAGTTAAAATACTCGCCATTCATAAAATCAGAGACTATGGCCTATGACTTTCCGCAAAGATTTGTTCCTACTCGTATTAAGTGATTACTTAAAATGCAAAGCTTGGCATTGCATTAACACAGAAAGCGCTGTTTTCCGGGGCAAAGCTCATTCGGTAAAAGCACAGAAATATTTTTAAACTGCTCCAAATAATTTGCTTCATTGTGACACGTGGTTGCAGGGATAACTGAGTTGTCATCCTCTTGTGTGAAAACACTCTCCGAACGACATCAGTGTTTTGCTTAATTGATTGTTTCGACAAAGTAGCACAAAGTGGTATTACTCGAAAGAAAAGAAAACAAATGACTTCCAGTTAGATTTTCTTACATTATCAAACGAGTATAAGACTGTACATAGGCTGTCATGTTAATTGCTGTTTTCTTTGTTGGCTGAGTTGAGGATATTACGCCACAAACGAATCAAGGGACTTTTTGTACACGAAGTTTGCTGCTCCGCTTCGTGTCATTGTTGGATTATGAGCGGGTTATCTCATGGAGTTTATCACAAAAAAGGAAGGGCTTTCTTGGACCGCGTCGAAAAAAAATTATTTTTATATCCTAAGCGCACAAGAACATTTCTATTTTCTTTTTTACCCGTCGTGCACTCTTTACTTCGTTGAACATGTCGACGGAAAACATTACCTGCAGTCTCTCACGACTGGCTCTTGCAAAAGCTATTAAAACCCCAGACGCTGGCGAAGAGAATTCCGAGCCCTGGAACAAGAGTGTCATATTTCACCAATCTCACATCCCTCAACGCATGCGTGAGACTATCCAGAATCCACAAATGCATCGCCATCAACAAAAACAGCGTCACTCGCAACACCCTTCCAACAGGTACCAGCCGAGACCCAGACAATATCCCAGCGAGGAGTTACGTCCGACCTACAGACGAACACCTCCACCAACTCAGCGACCCAGAAGTGATCATAGTGGACGCTCAAGTCGATCGTCACAAGAACAAGTTCAACCTCCTGTTGCCGCTGGTATGACTGTCAGCTGCAGCCACACTTTGTCTAGAACACTCGTTTTTAACCTCTTTATTTAGTCAACCACTACCCAACAACAAAGACACGCCGATATGTTCCCAGTGATGATGAAGAGGAAGAAGAGGACGAGGAGGATCACTCGGATTCTTCCTCCGAAGTATCTGAACCGACTACCGCACCTGTTTCACGAAATTCGCAGTTTATTCCACAGCAAAAGCAACAATTACCGCAGCCCCAGCAGCCGCTGCAGCAGCTACACCAGCTGCCTCCTCAACAACAGCTGCCTCCTCAACAACAGCTGCCACCTCTACAGCTACCACAACAGCCGCCCCAACAACTATCTCAACCGCAATTACCACAACCTGCGGCGCCAGCGATGAAGAAAAGTGAAAGTAGACATATACCTCAGCCGAGTGATGATGAAGATGAGGAAGAGGATGATGACGAGGAAGAAGGTAGGACTAACATCCACGTGGTTGGCCAAAATACAAAAATGGGGTGATAAGCTATAAATGTTGTGGAAGATGAGAGGATAGGAATAGTATTAAAAAAAAAAAAGGAACAGTGCCGTCATTTGTTTCTATTTCTGACATTTATTTTTGTTTTGTAGAAGATGAAGATGACACTTCCCGAATGCCGGTACAACCACCGTCTACCGATTTGGATCACATGAATGCCCGCCGCTTGTCTACTTTACGGCAACTAGAACGTGGTCCTAGCTTACGTCAACGTTCAAGATCCACAAGTGATATGGATATCATGATGAGATCCAGTGCGGAACCATCGAATCAATTTTTGAGCGGGCCTGTTGCCGACGAACCTATCGAGGAATGGCGAAAAACAGTACTGGAAGCGGCTGAGGCAAAAAGTTCACCCTCGATCGGATCAAATGGTAGCAACACCGTGCCTTTCACTGATAACGAAGAAATCAGCCTCGGACATCAAACGATACCCTCTGAAGGTCCTGACATGGCCACGTTACCAGCAGGTCAGCCCTACCAGAACCGAAGACTGACAATGAGCGATATGGATCTTATGTACTATCAGTTGCAGCAACAACAACAAATGCAAATGCAGTTTCAGCAGGCGCAACAAATGGCTCAAATACAGCAGTACCAGCAAGCAATGCAAGCAGCCATGCAACAGCAGCCGATGTTGCGTGCACAGCCACTCCCTCAGCAGCGGAAAACAAATTCTAATTCTAACTCTAACCGGATGAGTATGTCAGGCATGGACATGTTGATCCAACGTGAACAAGAGAAAGCAGATTTACTGCGAAAACCAAAGCGGGTCAACCCTTCAGATGCACAAGTAGAAGGATTGCTGGCTAAATTGCCTGAACAGGGTCTGCATAACATCAGCTTCCAACAAATGCAAGCAGGAATCAAACAAACACCACCACGTACCATGGCTCGCGCTAGTAAAAGTGACTTCAATCTTTCCGCCATGTCCAATCAACGAAGCCGAAGTCCAGGTCCAGCAAGCAGCTCTCGCTCAGCAAACATTACGTACAATGACAATCACAAAGGAGGCCATCGCATGAAAAGCACCGATGCGCGCCGGAGGGCAGAGATGTTGCGTAATGAATCTGGTGGCCCCTCTCCCAGTCCAAGCACTTCCACACCTGTGGGCCAACAACAGCCTATCATGGCTGCCCCTATGCACGGACAGTACCTGTCACCGAACATGGGTATGGGCATGCCCATGATGGCTATGCCTATGATGGGTCAAATGCCAATGACAATGCCAATGATGGGACCAAGCAGAAGTACTGGAGGTGGTAGACCAGCGAGTATGATGAGCATGGGTCGACAAAGCAATAATAACTGGAATAATGGCATGTTTGGATAGAATTAGTTCCATCATTTTCTTTTTACTTTTTTACATTGCATTTTAGCTATATCAACTGAGCTGTGGGTTTTAATTGTAACCCCTCATGTACTGTAGCTTTTTTCTTTTCTTCTCTTTGTTTCTTTTTTTTTTTTTACCCACAGTTTAAGAATCTTTCATGTGAATACACGAACCTTGTTACGTTATAAGTGAACCTCGCCTAAGTGGAACACGATTTGCAATAGTAGTTTTTGTACATGATAAACATTGCAGTTCACAAACATCATCAGAGACAGACTTATTTTGCCCCAGAAACAAATGAACAAAGCAACAAGACGGTACCATTTGTCACACACGGAAAGGATAGAAGGTTTTGATACATTTTGTCTTACCGACACAGTGTGGCATGCTATCTTCGTTCAGCGGAGTATACAAGGAGTCTCGGTGATTATTTATGCACGGCGAAAGAAGCACTTTTTAAGGTAAAAATTCAGGGTCCATCTGTTGGTGTTTTTACACAGAAACCCTATGAATAGAAAACTGAGGGAAATTTGACAGCAGATCGGTCGAGCAACGAACCATCTGCCTTGATTGCAATGAAGACACGTGTGATTCCCCACAGCCATTTCATTCCCAGCACAGGCACCTTGTTGTAAAAGTCACAGTGAGCGGAGTGGTGTCTCGCAGATCTCCAACCCAGTCCATCTTTTTCTTAGATGATGGCAATGCAGGCATTCCCATCGCCTGTCGCTTCTGAAAAACGACATACCCAACCCATGACATCCTATTCGAAGTCATCAGAGCAAAAGCAACCAATTTTATCGCCGTCGCGATGGCATACGCCAGGTAGTACCTGACAGAAACTTCTTTCTACCAGTGGTATGCTGAAAAAAAAGGAACAGAGTTTTACTTCTATTACATTTGTTTTGCGATCGTGGTGCCATACATGCTTTACATTGGCTGTCATTTGAGCAGGGGTAATCGATTGTGTGTTTTACACCCATTGAATCCGTGCTTCTAACCTTGGTTCCTGGCGCATAGAAGACAGCCCACAGTACGACAAGTACAAAGAATTGTTATCTGACGGCTGGATTTTTGGCCGTAAAGTGGTGCGTCTATCCTACTTTCCCGTCCGTTTAATCTCATTCAATTGGAATTTGTTTTAAAAAAGGACAACAGCGACGCTCAGTACGCACAGTTTCGCGACAACGTACCAAAGCTCGTCCCACTCGCTGCCGTTTATTTGTGTCTAAGTCATGCATTTCGGCGATCCATCGAGCCATTTCAACGTATCTCCTTTTTACTTGTTTCGTCGTTTGTTGTCGTTGTGGGCTTCCATGGCACGAGTATTTTGAAGATCCTTGCCATCGTACTGACCAGCTATTCGATTGGTCGTATGGGAGGTGGCACCGTATGGAATCCATTGCTGACATGGCTATTCAATTTGGCCATTCTTTTTTTGAATGACCGCTATGATGGCTATCGCTTCGCATCGCTAGGACCTATGTTTGCATGGATGGTAATGGCTGCGGCACATGACTGAATAGCGTGAAATACTCATGCGCTGTTCTAAGGATGATTATAATGGCGTCCTGCCACGATGGTACATCCTTTTCAATTTTGTTATGCTCCGTCTGGTCTCTTTCAACTTGGACTACTACTGGCAGTGCAAAAAGCCGAGGAGTGAATATGAGGTAATCATGGAATACTGGCGTGGTCATCGTCTCAACAGTATGTATAGAAAAAGGAGGACGGTGCGAACTTTACGACGGACAAGGAACGTATCGCTGTACCTTGCGCAGAAGAAGATTATAGCATGAAATGCTTCCTCACCTATGTACTCTACACACCGCTTTACCTCTGTGGCCCCATCATTACATTCAATGACTTTGTATCGCAAGTAAGTTGGTTGCTACAAAAGGATGTATTATACTGAAGGCAATTATTTCATCAGCTACGTGTGCCATCCAACAAGATTACAAAACGCTACGTAATCACTTACGCTGTGCGATTAGTGGCCGCTATACTTGTCTTAGAGTTGATCCTACACTATATGTATGTTGTGGCGATCAGTAAAATGAAAGCATGGGAAGGTGACACACCATTGGAACTGAGCATGATTGGTTATTTCAACCTGGTAATTATTTGGATGAAGCTAATGATTCCATGGCGATTTTTCCGTCTCTGGGCACTTGCGGACGGTGTATTGACAGAGGAAAACATGATTCGCTGTATGAGCAATAACTTTTCCGCTCAACGGTTCTGGAAGAGCTGGCATCGCTCCTACAATCGCTGGACGATTCGGTAAGCTGTGCAAACAGAATTGCCTTTTTTTTTTCCTCATACATGGTAGATATGTTTACATTCCGCTGGGTGGTTCCAAGTACTTTGCTTACAATATGTGGGTAGTATTTACCTTTGTTGCCTTATGGCATGACATTGAACTTAAGCTCTTGGCATGGGGCTGGCTTATCTGTTTGTTTTTGGTTCCGGAGATCGTAGCATCGCAGTTATTCAGCTACAAGAAGGTAAATAGAGGTAGCCCATAACATCTAGGAAGCTGAATTATCCATAGTATGGACAAAAGCCGTATTATCGTTTTGTATGCGGTCTAGGGGCTGTTGGAAATATCTTACTGATGATGATTGCCAATCTGGTGGGCTTTTGCGTTGGTTTGGATGGCATGAAAAGCATGCTGATCACTATCTTTGGCACAGCAGATGGTAAGCTTTCAAGCAAAAAACACCGACCGGCTAAAGAAAAAAAAACATAGGTCTTGCTTTTCTTGTTTCTGCCGCTGTGTGTCTATTCATAGGCGTACAGGTGATGTTTGAAATTCGTGAATCAGAAAAAAGACGAGGAGATCCAAAATGGAAGATGTAGAACGGCACGGAAAATTCTCACGCGAATAATCAAGTTGTTACGCAACATGGAATACCAGGAAATAGATATATCTATCTATCTATCTATCTATCGCACCTCGAAGAAATGAGGAAAAGAAGCACAATTGCATATTAGAAAAAAGAAATCGGGAGGGTACAAAGATCTTTATTGTTCTTGACATCCATTAAACTTTGCTACAAACATACAGTCATTTCAAAAAGTAAAGACGCAGTTTTGGAAGTCGTATTCACATACCAATTTTCGAATAAATTTTTACGCTAGTTTAACCCAATTTTGCGTCCATGAAGGGCCAAGTTTACGCCAAGGGAGAAATTAATATGCGCCATCAGTTAAACCGTAAAACTTACTTGAGCTTGGTCCCTCAGAGGACACAAAATTCATTCATGGTTAATACCTCTTATACTTGATGTCATCTTATTACCCCCGAAGGGCATTACCGCGAGTTCGTGGTGGCCATACCCCGCGCCATGATGGGTGCGTATCAAAAAGAGAAAGCTTAAACGTCAGACTGATGGGTACAGCTCAGGAATAGTGACAGGGTATTTATTTAAGCTTCGTGAAGGCTACTCTTGACGAAATGGACAAGTATCCAGGAATAAAGGGATGCTACCTTGTCATGGATAATACTCCAATCTACATCTCAATTGACATAGCAAAATATATTTACTCTCGAGGATATCGGTATGTCTATATTTCTCCATATTCTCCTGAACTGAATTCAATTGAGTAATTTTGGTCAGTTGTAAATAGCATAAGTGAAACAAAATAAATTCTTGGAAAAGGAGATGTTGATGACTAGAATTAGTGAAGCTTGCAACAGTTTCTATCTAAATGACTTCAAAGGCTTTGTTTCTCATTCTGCTAAATGTTTTGGTAAGTGACTCAACAAGGAAAGGCTATGAATGATGCCTTAATGCAAGTCAACACTACGCAGACATACACACATTGATATCCTCGCGAGTACATATATTTTCCTATGTCCATTGAGCTCTGAATAGGAGCATCAAATCATCTATTCTCCAACCTCTATCCTCCAGCCTCTATCCTTCAACGACAACTTCAGAATGGTATTCACTGCTGGAAAAATCTTGGCATTGAATGATTCACACTGATACAATGTGTTCAATAGATACTGTCGCATAGCTTTCAGAAACCAGGGATAGAAAAGGCTGATAGGTAGACGTCCATATTCAATGCGTTGTTGAAGGACAAGGACACCCAATAATAATCTTAAAAAAAGAAAAAGAAAGAAATGAGTCGCCAGGGCTTCTTGCTTACACAGGTATCTTACAATATCTCGTTGAAGCGGGTAGCCATATCATCAAATTGACTGTCAAACACTGAGCACATTATTTGTGGAACTTCGCGGAAATGTTTTGATTGTCAAGCACCCATCCATCGTTTTGGCTTAGTTCAAGGTTTGCGTCCCTGTTTTTTTTTTTTTTTTTTTTTTTTTTTTTTGTTTTTTTTTTTTTTTTTTTTTTTTTTTTTTTTTTTTTTTTTTTTTTTTTTTTTTGTCCCTTTTTTTTTTTTTTTTTTTTTTTTTTTTTTTGGGTTTGTTACCTGATAACATGTTCATTATCAACGTGATTGGTAGAGTCATCTTTGGCATCGAATGTAGCAATACATGATATGCAACAGTTTTTATCAGGACATCAGGATATTTTGCTGATTCTGGACATTGTACATCGAGAGCCCTGGAGCAAACGTCGGAGAGATATACCACCAAAGGCAACCCCAGAATATTGGAAGATATATTCCATTTGATGGATATGATAAAAATCTCCCGTTGTCATGGACTAGCCAAAGAATTTTCTCGCCGACTGAGGGACGCAATCTTCTTTGTGGATCAGGAAGATCGATCCAGAGTAGAAGCATTCCTCGCAAATCAAAATACCCACTGGGACTACACGTTGTCTACCAAACCAGCGTGGATACTTCGTCGTGTTAGATGCTTTGTGTCTCCAGCAGGGGAGTTATATCCCATGGTGGAAAATGTTTTAGAGAGTACGGGCATCTCTTGTGCGTAAAATCCAATCTACTCTGTTTGACAATGAAGCCTGGAGATAAGTAGGCAATATTCTTAAGACAATTCAGCGAGGAGAACTCTCAGATCCACCAGGATACCAATTTATTTTTAAAATGGGAAACAATTAGAACGGTCTTCCTTTGTACAGATGCAACTTAGGTACCAATATACTTGAAGGAGTGCATCGCAACATAATTAGAAAGTTTGTGTCCTTCGGTGCTGGCCCGAACTTAACTGACTGTGCTCTGGCTGACTATCGTTTACGACACAATATTGATGTAGGCAAACTTCCTTCTTCCGAAACAGAATATGAAATATAGATACATGCTTGCTACATTCATAGATCGGATCGGTTAACAAGCATAGCCGTGCACATAGGGACCATTACGAGCCGTGGTTAGTATAAAATATCCTCCGCCTACGCAAGTATTTGCATATATCTGGAGAATATCCTGCTATGGATACGTCAGCTTATAGACATAATCTACATCTAGTATACCGCGTTAAGCCTTCAGTATCATGATATTTCCCGAAAACCTAGCTCAGGAGCTCAATATTGCGGTCACCAACCGTCAAGATCGTGCAAGCGATACGTCTACGCGACAAAAGGTCCTTTGTGTCAAGCGACAAATAATTCTCTCAGGTAGCGCAATAATTTCTATTGGTGAGTCTGACAAAAATTCTCTTACGTTGGCGTCAAAAAATATACATTTTGGGACTGCGACAAATATCTTGTAACTTTGAATATTGCAAACTGAGTTTACGTACCAAAAAACAAAAGATGAGCTATTCTTTAAGCAAACAACAAACAAACAGCCAAGATAGGCAGTAGAATAGAAACATTTTCATGACGCATCGCAGCCAGTACGGCACGAGCCAACCAGAACGTATTTCCTGGGAGTGTCCCAACTAGCAGTGCTTGTACAACTGCTTCGATATAACGACCACAGAGCCATTCATCCGGTCCTATGACATTTTTATTAGCGACTCATCCGATGGCTAAAATTGGCACAGGGTCAAATCGGAGAAATATATTAGCTTACCGACGCTACCGAACAACATGGTGCAAACAAGTATAACCCACCAGGCAGGATCATGGAAGCAGTTGATGCCACCATCATCGTAAAAGTAATGGTATGCATAGTGAAATGGTAACACCGCGAACACGCAACCAAAGACGATAGCATACCAACGCAAAAAGCTCTGAAGACCTAGCCTATGTGTGAAGCTATACTTCACTCGTTGCCACTTTGTCTTCTTCTCTTCCTCAGGGTGCTCGCTAGCGCTATTACTTGTACTTGCATGAAGAACAGTGTTCTCGTCTGTTTTGGTTTGTTGTTTTTCAATATCGTTTTTCATTGCAACAAAACAAAAGAAGAAAAGGAAAAAAGGATGTGAAAGCTGCGGGCGAAGCGGTGTGAAACATGAAAAGATGCCGCATTTGTACTACCAAGCTTGAATAACCGAAGCAATCGCTACTGCACGTGGTAATTTTTCGAAAGCAGTGAAGAAAATAATAAAGGCAAACCTGGCTCTTCGTGCAGTTAGCAGATGATGAGGAAGCTGAAAGAACGTTAGTCATACGTAAGGAAAAAAAGGAAATGAAGGAAGGAAGGGAAAACAACGGAGCCATTGAAGTGGAGGAATTCATGTCGCATTAGCTGGTTTTTGACATCATTGCCATTGGTACCACGCTATCAGACGTAGCACTGGCTGGACGAGTCTACGCTACTTCGATGAGCCTTTCGGCATAATGATACCCTAGACGAAAAAAGTTGAAACCGTCTGTATAGGTTATACATGAGAATAGTACAGAGGTAGTGGAGTCGGTCTATCAGATCAAAGGTGCCACTGACGAGCTGTTCTGCCGGGGATTTCGTCGGGTACTTTCCCGAGACGTCCCTTTTCCTCAAACGAAGTGCCCAAGAGTGAGGCTTTCGGAAGAAATGAACGAGAATAAGTCTCATCCAAGATCTTCTTGATATAACTGTTAGCTCAATGTGATGAATTGATCTGATGTATTACTCCCTCTTTTGGACATACTTCATGGAATATTGAGCCTTTGATTATTCAAACAGTTACGGATTTCATATATTTCTGGGAAGCAAGCGCTCTCATAGTTGGACATTCCTACCTTCTGACACTTTCAGGTCGTTTTCATTATTGCACTCGGCGATAATATTTGGGTGAGAGTGCTCAACGAAATTCCTGCTTTGCCCAAATGCGATCCGCCATCAGGTAGATACGAACGCGGGGTGGCTTTTTACTGTTCATCTACTGAAAGTAAAGAAAGAATGAGAAGAAGTCCTTAAGGGTAAGCAAGTTCGCACCGACAAGCACGCTGACAAGAAAAGCCGCGATTATAGAGCTATTAATTCCACTAGACTTTAGCATGTGTGTTTGTTTTCATTTGCTGATACCGCTAGTCATGCCACAAGCTAGCGAACTGAATATTGGACCAACCACTTTTGGAGCTGGCGACCATATTCTACGAATTTAATATTGAAGCAAAATTTATAGTAAGTTTATGGATGGGTAGCACTATCCACCTTCTAACGATCGAAGGATAGAGCTTCGAATTGTGTCTTTCTATTAAAACAATACCAATACTCTGAATACATGGAGAAAACAATGGGCAAGCATCTCTGAACAGCACGTATAATAACTTTCGGGATAACTACTATTCAATTGACAACACTCACTACGGAAAATTATCTTGAGTGTCTTGAGATCTCTTGAAGTTTCTGTACAAAGCCTTGGATCAATCTTGAAAAATCTTACAAAAGAGAGAAAATTCAAATCTTCTTTTCCGTATGGGCTGCCGAGACCCAATTTGTGCAAGATCTGAATATAGTAATCAAGGTAGGTGTGTCAGGTTCTCCCGCCCAAACTCACATTCAGTATGTTCGAATATTGCTTGAAGCGCCCAGGCACATCTCGAGATGACGTTCTGGAAACTTTGAACAAAAGAATCGTTGCTAGAAATCGAAATTCTGTTGAATATCGAGTTATACGCTGTCTTACGAACATGTAAATGATTGCGAATGGAATTTGTTGCTGCTCACATAGATTCTGGCCGGAATAATTGCCTGATGTTGCACCGATTGAGAAATTAAAGGAGCACGATATCATTTTCTGCGTGGCAGACACCATTTTACGACCCCTTTTAGTTTCATTCGAAGTCGCCTCAGATGATAAGAGAAAAAAAAGTGATATACATGTACACTGAAATACATTAAGCCAAAGTGAATGCTGAGGTAGATGCGGTAGAACAACGAGAATTGAACGCCCAGACGATGTGATCAGTGGCGTAGAAAGTCACACATATGTTCGTTGCTGTACATATGGTGAAGTCAAAGCTTCTAATACCTCCAATCATGACAAGGGTGCTGGTTTGGCCAGGTTTGCGGTTTATGGAGCTCTTAGGAACTGTTGCTGGTCTCTTTTTTATGGACGGAACATTTCCCTATCTGAAAACACAATGAACTAAACCATTACGCAAACCCATGCTATCCAGGCCCATCGTGTAATCTCATGTAATCCGAGCCCAGTCTAATTCGCCACAAAAGTACTACTTCTAACGCAAAGTCGATTTAGAGCCAATGCAAAAACGATATGCATCTCTCGCAAAATGTTTTATCCGACCGCTCAAAGACATTAACGGCTATCCGTAAATAAACAGGAAAAACGCTGTATTACGAAACAGCTGACATGTAGGTTATGTGAACAGCAGAACATGTTCATTTTTTCCGACCTTATTGCTTCTAAACTGTCACCACATCTGAATATCAAAATAACGGAAGATATTTTGCGTGTAGTAATCTTATTGCAATGATCGAAAGGATAGACGTTTTGACGTCTTTAAAGTATTCCAAATCTAAGGGATTCCCTCCAGGATCCGTCTTCGCTCTCCTTGTGTCCCTCCTTTGCTGACATTAAATCAACATTAGAACCGGAAAGATATTGCACCCCCAGGAACTCATGCCTATCTTTCCCTAAGCAAAATGATGCCAAGTTACCTCCAAGCTTAATATGGATGTCCTGGTGACCTCCCATTTTATCGCGATTTGAGAAAATTTATATATGGCTGATTATTTATGCTTATCTGCTAACTTATATCTCAACAACTGGAGATGTTCACTAGAAGCAACTGTTCAAGAAGCTGGTGGCCGCAGGGTTGAAGATAGATATGTAATTTTCACGTTTATCTCGACAATCTGAGATAGTAGCGCTAGAAAAAGATGTTGGCACGCGATACTCAGATCCATTCAAATAGAAAGCACTCATAACATACAGAAAGCGTTGCATGTCACCTTGTGTTTTTAAGTTTTGTCAGTAGCTTAGGAATATCAGGATAAATGGCGTAAATTAAGGCACCATGTACATCATTGGTGTCTTTTGCCAAAAGGGGCTTTTTGAGACACGGCAAAAAAACGTGGGAAGATTTCCCTGACTGATAGTGAGTATAACAGTGTAAAGTTCCCGGTTTGCAGGAAGAAGGACCCTGAGATATGGCTATAAATGGGGGAAACAGCCAAGAACATAATTATAATTGCGTGTTTTGGCAAACTAAAGCTAAAATCGTACAAGATGCACTATTTATCATCACAAGCGACTATGAGAGATTAGGAATGTACCAACAGATCTACCAAGAAATATATTATTCTTTGAGCCCTATCCTCTAACGATTAACTAGTACAGTTTCAAAGAAGACATTTTATTATTCTGCAAAGAACAGATTATCGCCTGCGATTTCCATTTCTTTTTTTTTTGTCTAGTGAGTAGGATTTTTCTGTATAGCACGCCGCTGCCGCCGTCGATCGCGGAATAAAGTCCGCTTCTCTTCGATCTCTTCTTGGCGCACATCAATAGATGCTCCTGACCGAGAGAATACACACTAGCGATGCCCTTTAGTTGTATTCAAAGTTTAAAGAGTTGTTACTTACCTCCATAAAACCATGACAATCGATAAGACGCCGTGGCATATTTTGAAGGATTTGAAAGATTTCAATAGGATCCTCAAGTGCCCAGATTTTTTGTTCATTCATCTTGATGATCGTCACAGCAACCTGGAACATTACTTCATAACCCTCACTATCAAAATGGGACAAATATTAGTATACACATTCCAAAACAACGGAGCCCACGACATCTTACACAAAGAGGCAATCCCAAATCCGAAGGACAGTCTACCAAAAACGAGTAAGAAGCTGGCTTCGTGTGGTTTCATTGAAACTTACCTCTATAGGCAAAATATTAATAAACAATGTAAGGAACCAATGACTGGTAACAAGTGTGATTGGAGGGAGCCCTTCCGTCTCTTCACATTCCCAGAAATCTTTGCCATTGGATATTTGGTTCCAAACGCCTGGCATGCGTTCGTAAATGATCATCATCAACACTGCTTGATCGATGTTCGTCCCTTCCATGGTCACGTCGTACATGTTGTTAGGAAAATAATCCAAAACTGTTGCTATTAGTAGCCAAAACGCTTCCTCTTCTGTTTCCACAAATAGCAAAAAGAATCCGGCAAGGTAGTTGAGCGACTGACAGTAGCCGATCTGGGGTGAATGCACGCTGAATGCGAGTAAGATGCGCTGCAATGATTGTAGCTTTGGATTGCTTTCGGGTACCATTGTAATACACCCATTCGCATCTGTAACAGAGCACGCAAACTTTGTGTTATCTGGGAACGTTCGATGCAAGTCTGTGTAATCAAAAAGTGTCAACATCAGCGAGGAAAAGGACCGATGACCTACCTCGATGTATGATTTCAGCGTGTTCGTTATGCTCACCCATCGCGATTGCTGTCCTTAACAGCGATTCGTACAACCCCTCGTTTGCTTCCATTTTCTCCCTTGCTCCGCTATAATGTAACCATGCCTTATAGATGAATTAGCTTAACGTGGGGTTTCGCCAGTTAAATTTACCTTTCCCCTGAGGTTGTTTGGAATACCATTCCTGGCGCATCGTTTCACTAGTAAAAATCACGAGATGAGCATTGACTGTATGAATGCCCATTGTGGACCTTACCTTCCGGACATACAGGAGGGAACGCGCCGTTTGTCTCGGCTAGCAGCGAGTCCCATACAGTTTGTTGCTCTTGAAGAATAGGCTGGTAGTAGGTCTCGAACTGACGCAGGTGCTTGATGTCTATCCATTGCACTGGTAACTTAAACCCGTAGACGTCACTGTAAAATAAGATGGTCAGTTTCTTTACGGTATCTCTTAATGGTTTAGAATATTACCGCTCGTTCGTGTCCAGTGATGAACTAGAAATGTCATTCATATCATCTTTGTGACCTTTTTCGTTCTCCATACAACTGGTGCAATAGGATCCGTTTCCGTCCTCTTTGAAGCACAACTGCCAGGAGTATTTAGGATCGCATGAGGAGCTGACACTGTCTACAGAGACCATAGAGGAGGATGAGGAGAAGGAGGAGAGTGTCCGTTTGAGACTATAGGACGCTGTTGACGGAGGGTGGGATGGAGACAGTAACGGGGATGAAAAATCACTAGCAGATGCCCTGCTTGTGCTTAGACTACATACAGAGGATGCCGAGGAAGAAATATTGAACTCTGAATCGTAGGATGGATACGGTGGAGAGTCACTGTTTGTGAATGCCTGATCTGGTTGTAACGACTTCGGAACGGGAGATGATACGGGAGAACTCTGAGAAGAGTGCAAATGCAATGGTACGTCGACAGAGAGGTATTGTTGTGAGGACTGGCGTTTAAATGAGAAACTCAAGTTTCGAAACGCGCGCTTCAGCGTCTGGTCTTGTTCGTGTTTTTGTTGATCTACCATTGATATTAAAGAATAGAAAAACATAGGAAAAGGGAAAAAAAGGAAAGAAGATATATGGTAGAACAAAAGGGACTCGTTTATATCCTCAGATTTCAGGAGACACCACTTTTTTACTGGGAACCGTCTCAAAAGAGAAGTGCATGTGCTTACACGAGAGAGTCTCCCTACAATTTTTTTCTTTGTCCTTGGTGAATACCCTGGTCATGCACGCACTTTGACCATCACTGATGCATTCCGTGATTACCGTGCAAGACCCACCTGTATGAACTGTGGCTAACCAGATAACCCACAGATCAAGTAAGTACATCTCTATTTCCCGTTTTATTCACCCCTTATCTCTAATAATGATGCGATTTGTAGAACATATCGATGTTGTTACAACGTTGTTCTTTATTGTTTCGTACAGTTTCAGGAGTCATTGCCTTTGCTGTGTGAGTACAAAATAACGTTTTGATTTTACCAAATATAGTTTACATAATGTATATTCATTTACGCACGTCGCTCATCACTGTAGAAAAGGCTATTGGCCACTCGTGTCCCCTCTGCCTGTAAATATAGGTGGTTGTTTGTCTGCATGTTTTCCGACTTTTTTTTTATTAAAATCACCTGCAACGCGAGGAACGTTTTTTAGCCACCAGGAGCCAGTAAACCTTGTATCTATTTTAAAGTTACATCCACTATTCTGAAATCATACAATAACTAAAAGGCAATCTTAACGCACAGATCCGTAGATCTTTTTGTTTGGTATACAATCGCAGTGTCAATAAACATCATATCATTTTGATGACCGCATGACAGATTTTGCTGCCAGGAGGTGCGTGCAGAGAAAAATAAAACGTTTTACCCAATAAGCTTTGCCGCTGTAACCAGCTCATTAGATATGATTAAGCGATGTGATTCTTTTCAATATATTATTGATTAGCGTTCACACATGCAAAAAAAAAAAAATCACTTTCTCATCTTCGGCAGGACTAACACAAGTTACTATAGTTTGTGACACGCAAACAACGCGAGCCTAACATGTATGAGGTAAGATAAACCAATAGCATCCTCGTATTATATGCAAGTCAGATAGCAAAATATTCGTAGCATAACTGAATCCCAGTTTACCCGATGAAGGCTGTAATTAATACGAAACTGTAAAGTTATCAAATCGACAAACTCGACCACTAATCATCGCTACTCAAACCAAGGTCCATCATGGAATTATTGTTAGGACCTTAAAGCTTGCTTTATACGATCCTCTCGATCCATTCGCCATCAACCTTCGTCTGTACACAGCTGAGAACATATTACATCAATTTATTTACGTTAAACTTTCCATCTATGAAAGGATCTTCTCCTGCTAATTCTTTTATTATCCATCATGACGTACTAAAGTTTTATGTCTAAACTTAAGACAAGGCAGAAAGGAAGTGACACGCGAAAAAATATCTCGAACCAAGTTGAGGAAATTGACACGCTCTAGTTGAATTAGTAGATGTACATGGTAGGTATTCCTTTATATAATATGTTTCTAATGGAAATAATTCTAATAGTTTCATAGAGCTTGCTCCCGATGAGGTGATGCGAATCATTTCTGTGTAATCTTTAGCCCAAACATATCTGAAAAAAGTTTTCTTCGTAGAAGATACTGAAATTTTGGGTCGATTGTGTCTACATTCAAGTTTGTGGTTCAAGCAACCTAATATCTATTAAGGCGTTGTAGCAAGAATACTGCACGAAATCCCAAAATGTGTTTCCGTTTATTTTTCTTGCTGAAATTGTAAATTCAGTATGGATAACGGTTAAGCTTCTCTTGCTGATCAGTTAAATAATTCTCAACTCTCGTGCATTGTGCTTCAGATCTCCCACTTTCCTTTTCAAAGACTGAAGTAATGCATGTCATACGGTAGTGACATTGTCCAATATACCATGTTCTTTCTCTTTCATGATTGCTTAACATATTTCAGTTAAAACTTCATATGGTGCTTACGAGAGTTTCTGCAAGAAAAAGAATGAACAGACTGGTGCCATTAGGATAAATGGCGTGCCTGGTGCGGACAGCTGGTGCGGACGCCCGAGCGAAATGGTACAGACGTTACACGATGTCATCCTTTGACCCGTGACTACACTACATGTGCGTGAACTTTCCTCACTTGTTTCCATTTCCAACTGTTGAACCATGGATAATTCTCGTCAGAAACATCGTTTTGCGCCCTATGACCCCAGAGGGCCTCCTCCAAGGCAACAGTACCGTTCACCTCAACCACCGCAACAACAAATGTTGCAACAAACTGAGGATGAGTTTTATTATAACCGTCCTGATGATTTCGGAGCTATGGCGAGTCTTCCTGATGATTTCACCCCAAGAAGAGATGATGGTAGTAGTGGGGGAGGCCCCATGAGAGGAAGGCCAAATCGTGGTGGGATGAGAGGTGCTCGTGGTGGTTTAGATAGACCGCAAAACTACCGCTTCATGGATTCAGACATGCAACAGTACGGTGAAGAAGATGCATACAGACCTTATTCGTTGCACGAGCAACAAATGCCATTCGAAAGGCCACTTCCCAATCCAAGAAACGCTTCCGGACCTGTTGGCCGTGATAAGTTGTACGATGAGAACTGGCGAGATAATGCGTCACAGCATGGTAAGAAAAAAGAAATCAACAAAGGAGGGCAACACCCGTACCTTTCCCCTTCCCTTTCTATATATATACACATATATGTATGTGAGATGTTGAGGAAATGGAAGTTCGTAACGAGAAAATTCCAATTCCACGCGACTCAAAGTGAGGTTAAGAACGCGCACACACAAACGTCCGCACCCAAGCACAATCTTACATCCATACACATATATCGTTTTTCTTGCAAGAAAAAGCTATGAAAGAGAAAAGTTGTTCATGATTTTCTTCTGCAGGATATGAGCAACACCGAGGTCCCTCTTCCGACACAGGTCGCCTTCCTGCTCACATTGAGTCAAGAGTTGCTCGGGAACGACCCTGTAGAACACTATTTGTGAGAAACGTGCAGGTAATGCTCTTCATGCACGCTTACATTACGCCCTTCAATGTATTCTTACTGGGCCTATAGTATAACATCACATCCAACGAAATAAGAGACATGTTTGGAAAGTATGGCGAGATTAAGGATGTCTTCAACCTGATTGAAAGCCGGGGTATGATTTTTATCACATATGTAAGTGATACCTTTTATTCATCGCGAAACGTCTCTCTGAGTAAAACAAAACCAAAAGTATGACGTTCGAGCGGCAGAGGAAGCCAAAGAAGCAACCCAGGGCACATACCTTAGTAATCGCAGAATTGATGTACATTACTCATTGCCAAAGGAAGAAGAAGAGAAATCACGTTGCGATCGGACCAAGAATCAGGTAACGATCAACCGAAGCAGATAGCCCATCGTGCTCAATACGAGAATTAGGGCACTTTACTGTTTACGCTGAAAAACAGCGATTCACCGCTTCGAGATCATGAACTCTACGATTACTTTGCGCAGTTTGGTGAAGTCAAGGTCATCAGAACACCTCATTTCAAGAAGCATGGCCATAATCGCAAAGAAGCAGAGCGACGGTATTTTTTTTTTTTTTTGCATTACTGCTTCGGTTTTCTGATGTGTTCACTAGCCAACGATTTGTGGAGTACTACGACTCCAGGGCAGCTGTGGATGCGTACGATGCATGTTATGGAAAGGAATTTAATGGTGGAAGATGGGACGTTACATTTTTCTGGGACCATACTTACAGGTACAAGACAGTACGACGACTTTTAGTTGCTCACTCATATCAGCAGAGAACGAAGTGCAGTGCTTAAGAAGGAGAAAAAACCAGCAAACCGTCCGCAAAGGAGAGGTACAGATGTACATCAGGGAGACGGGCTACGACGCAGGAATGATCATCATGACGGTCGTCGAGGTAGCGAGTACGACGATGGTTATACACGTAAGCTTTAAAGTGTCACCCAGAACACGAGCTTTAATCCTAACTTCCTTTAGAACACCAAGCAAGGGACATGGCGGATCCCTCAAGAAGGGATTTGACACCTGTTGGTTCCCACACTAGCGACCACGAACCACCTCTGCATCTTTCATCAGAGGTATTAGCCTATCTGGCATAGACCATGGTGTTAAAATCTATTTTGTTTTTTAGGAGACTCAGCAACGCCTAGAACAAGCACAGAAAGCTCAACAGGTAAGGAGAATGGAAATGGTAACACAGAACATATAGTAACGATATCCAGCTTTTATCCATGTTGGCACATACCCAAAATGCCACGGGCTTGCAGTCGCAATCTGCCACCAACGTTAATTTTGCATCACAACCGACAATATCCGCACCTCCGCTCGCCCTTCCGACTGTTGCCCCTTCCATACCAGTACCACCTCAACAAGCTCCTACAGCGCCCGTTGCACCTTTACTTCAGCAACCTGCAGTGAACAATGCAGCTGCACAATTACAGCAACTTTTAGGGTTACTGGTAAGGAACAATTGATGTGTAAGGTCGCAACTCATGTATTTCCGGTCAGAGTCAGGCAGCGCAGCAACAGCAACAGCAACAGCAACAACAGCAACAGCAACAGCAGCAACAGCAACAGCAACAACAACAGCAGCAGCAACAGCAACAACAACAGGCTGTCGCTCCGGCTGTAGATGCTGCTGCCGCTTTATCTCAGTTAACACAGTTATTACAAGGACAGCAACAGCCAAGGTTACAGCCGCAGCCACAACAAGTGCAAGGTCAGCAACTGGATGCCCAACAGGCTATTCCACCGGTAGACCAAACAGCAGTGACATTAGCACCAACATCAGCGCAGCAATTGTATCAACAGCAGCAGCAACAGCTACCAGAGGCACAAGAACAGCCACATTCGTTCTTCCCATCTGGTGCTTACAATCCTTCCCAACAATAAACTAAAGCGGCAGAACTCTCCGGTCATTTTTTCTATAAAAGGAGGGACAGGGCAGCATATCTGTACAAAACTAATGAATTTTATCATCAACAAGAAACTACTTTATTGTTCAAAATAATTGAAGAATACATGCTAAACATTATAAAGATGTACCGAGACATAGATTGAAAATTAGGAAACAATTAATTCAAGAAGCACATGGTAGAGTATCAAAAGAAATGTTACCGGGTTAAATGCGATTGGATTGCTTACCAATGAACCCTACCTTAAGGGCCCCGATCCTGGCAGACCCTGCGTTCTTTGCAGTGGCGTATCGAAACTACTAAGGCCACGGTCTCTTGCAAATGTTAGGTCTGTTGATAACCCCTTAGAGTATGGTGCGCAATAACTACAGTCCGCCAAAGATTACTGTGATTTTGCTATAAGAGATATTAACTATGAATTTTTATGTTACTCTGAATAAATTTGTGTCCGCTGAAAGACCAAGCTCAAAGTAAGTTTTACAGTTTAACTGATGGAACATATTAATTCTTACTTGGCACAAACTTGGCCCTTCATAGATACAAAATTCGTTTAGGCCATCCCTGGATTCCAAATTGTGCTGTAATAAGCCGACTGCATGATAAAGAGTACCAACTGGGACAAAGTGATCAGGGCAGATATTTTTTTCGGCTTCGATGACATGAGATGGTACATGCAGCTTTTGCATCAAGCACATTCGCTGTTCGCTTCAGAATGGGAAAAGCCCAGCAGTTCCAGCGAGAATGGTTTATTCATTTGCGCTCTAATATGATTTCTATACAAAAGCTAAATAGCCAAATAGAACGTTTAGCAGAAAATGCAAATAATAAGCCCTTCTTGAGATAATTATCAGTTCAAAAAGACAAAAGAGCTAAACAAGTTGCAGTAAAATAACACTGTAACGTGAATTAGAAGCTATTGAAGATTTTGTATATGATTCGAATATCTCACTTTGAATGTTAAAATTTATCTGTTATTTCCATGATTGTTCAATGGTGCTTGCCCGCACTGCACTTTTGAATTTACTCGATGGTATCTTGAGTCTTTTGTTTTTAAAACAAGTTACATTTCTCATTTGATCATTTCCAACATTTGCTCTGTTGTTGTAGCTGTGACGAAAAGATTGGGTCTGTGCTAAATCCTCCCGGTAATAGAAGAAACAAATTGGTAAGATGGAAAAAAACCGGTGTTTGACGGAGTCTCTATGAAGATACGCATATTTACAGACCAGATTATATGTCTGGGGTAAAATGAATTACTTTTTTTGTTTTTAAAGAATTTTAAGCTACGATAGCCATATGGCAAGAGAAAAAAATATGTATGGTTAATATCAAACGCTATCTATAGCTAGAGTTGTCTAGTGGTATAATTTTTACAACGATGTCTTCGTGAGAAAAGCCTTGCAAGAAGGACCCTTATGTATATACAGACTCGAGTGTATTTTTTAGGAAGAGCTAAAGGGTTCTGCTTGTGATGATATTGGTATGGACTTGTATTCGATATTCTGGGTGCAATGGTACAAAGTTCAGGTGTATTAGTTGGTTTCTGTATTGAAAGATGAGTAGCTGGAATTCCATCTGTTGGCCGTAAGCGCTTTGCAACTGTTTGATTATCTTATTGTATTGTATCACAACAGAGAATAAACCGATGTTAGTCATATGGAGAGCGTAAATAGCAGAGATTGACAATGGTGACAGGGTATTGGTTGGTATGGTTTGATGGGCACTTCCAGGTGACCGTAGGTGTTGTCGCGTTGTGTCACAGATATGTAAACTAGCAATCATACTATCCATTGCATTTTGTCTGTCGCGATAGATGTTGAAATGTGCTTCTAAATGGTTGAACGTTTAATAAAATACCTTGATTACATTAACACGATACTGGTCCATGTTTTAGTAAGTTTGGTCAGGTCCAACTGAACTCTTTAAGCTTGTATGCATGTCACTATGTGCCTGAACAAACTAAATTCTTCTGACGTATGTACAGGCACTACAGCGTACATGGCACGTTGCTTTTCTGCAAGGAAGCTGTACATTTTACTCGGAGTATTCTGTATTGCTCCATTTGAAATACTAAGTATGTACTGAGACGCACGGATAGCGACGTGTTTCTCCTGTCTACGGGCTCAACATTATCCTCATATTGATTATTTACGGTAACGATGTCAAGAACTTGCGAAAGCTCGGTAAGAAGAGCAGTAACTCCAAATGTTTCGCCTGATATATTGAAATCGAGGCTGCATAGTGGAATCGCACTACAATGTTATTATCCTCTCTTGAGGCCTGCCTCCTGACTTGGAAACTACATTTTGTAGGTCTAAGATGGCATGTCCGCTCGAGGCAGTTGCAAAAAGTCTAAAAGAAAGCAAAGGGCAGAAAAAAAACCCTTAATGCCGTAAGGGAAAATGGTATGGACGGGGGGAGAGAGATCGGATGGGGGAGAGTAGGTCGTGGGAGACGAACAAGAGGTGACGTGAGAGAGAGCAGGGAGGGAGGGGACGGGGGACAGGGTCAAAGAAGCTGTAACAGAGCCAAAGTTTGACTGACGGTTGTGATTCAGGTCACAAATGAAAAGAGGCTAGGATGCATCCGCTTTTGGAGCGACAGTACGGTTTGAGTACTAGTGGAGAATATGGAGAGACCTGAGTGCTTGCTAGCCTACCTTCGTCAATTTTGAGCTTTGGTTTTTTAAGCGTGTGAGGATGGAGGTTGCGCCAATCTCACCGACGTGATTGGAGCGTATTCTCAATTGAATTAGGGTCTCTCAAGCGTTACAGGGAAAACCTGTATGTCGCTGTATAGTTTTTTCGGTTGTCTTCTTGTCGCTTATGGTCCCATTCTATCCATTTTCTTTTTGTTTATTGGACGCAATGCGCAATATGTCTTGCTGATGGTCTCGAGGTAGTATCATTCAACATGACATTGTACTGACGTGAGAGATGCAGTGCATTCTTTTGCCTCATTGCACTCCTGATCTCCAGCGTCATTTGGTATTTTGCTAAGGCAACCCAAACGACTCTTGCTGTTAGTATCACATATAGTGTAGCTATACAGGAGATATTTCGATGGTTCTTTTATAAGCTACTAAGGTAGAAGGTTTAACAATGTCCTTTTTTTCACCGTTACGATTGTTTGGTAGTCGCGCTGAAACGGGACTGAATATCATCTCTACCAATCCGAAATCGCCTTTAAATCGTTCTACATTTGCTTTTGGTAATGAGAGAAAGTACTGTTTCCTATACTGATATCGATCCATGTTTAGTGGCAGGCTTTGGATATGCTTTGATGAGTGCTTTGGTCAGCTATATCTCCTTGCTAGTAGAAACCATTGGTCCGGGAGCGCTTATGTGTCCGTCCTGTCCTCAAGCGTCATTATTCTTTATCTCTGGTACGAAAATTTTGCCGGAACTTCTTATTCATTTTTATTTCCACACGTGAAGCCATCACAACTTCATTATTTTCTCTAATGCATATGGCATGGATGATGCTGGCGTTTGAAGGGTTTAGTACTATTAAGAGGCCGACTGGTATTGCCAAAGTTACTTGGGTCGTGCTATCGCATTATGGCGCATCGTTCGCGGTAAACATTACACCAGTTTGATATATTCCTTAAGCTTATCCACTGCATTAGACTATGATGAATTCATCCACAATTAATTTAGGCTGCGTTTACTCCATCATCACCTGTCTTGGTATATTGGTAATCTCTGCGATATGGATATTCTTTGTTCTCAGAACTCGATACCGGCTTTCATTGGCACACTAACGGAAACGTTGAAATAAAAAAATTTGGCGACAAAAGGTCTTCAGGGATGGTATTAATGCGTAATTATGGTATCCAATCTCGCATATTACCTGCGAGCAAGCTCCATTGCAAGCTAACCTATAATTGAATGGTTTCCCGGTCATTTCTCATGCTTGCCTTTTAGGCTTATTTCCCCTCATAGAGTAAATACTGAGGTTTGTCCGTCGCCCAACAGCTCCTGACAATTTCTTAGCTCATGCAGAGCAGGGCTAAAAATTACTCGACCCCCGCATGGTTTCTTCCTTTTTTTCATTTACTTTATGCATTCCTCTTTCTGCAGTTTGAGGCATTCTTTGATATTCACTCACCCGAATAGAAATATCGACTATTTGTTTTTTATTGTTACAGATGGCAAACAGGAGTCTCAGGAACAAGTTCGTTGTCAGATCTAATCCCTAAAAAGGCATTTCTGCTCTGGATATCTCTGCATTAAAAATTTGTAGCTCAATTGATGATAGGATGGTCATGAATTAATGATTAAAACGTCGTAGGTTCTCAATATTTTAACGGCAAATTTTAGCTGTAGGTTGTCTACAATGAATAAATATTTCTTGTTAGAAGCTGTTGCGGAAAGAGCTTAGATCTTGCTGTTATTTCACATCAACAAGGCATACCTTAGTGTTCAACAAGAGCCGTGATAATTTGCTTGGAAACCGTTGGTATCGCCAAGCGCACTGTGGGTTTTTGGAATGATACATATATGACAAGTTCAAAGCCATTGTATCTTTCTGCTACAATATATGATGTATATAAAACCAGATAGCTACAACAGCACTGTTTGAAGGGCTATAGATCCACTTAAAGTATCTTGAGACGTATACAACTATTCACTTCTTTCAAAACTACCCTACTACGCTTGACGAAACTGCTTGTTTCTCGAGAGTTTACGCATTTTACAGACAAGATTCAAAACTAAAAATACTTTGGAGATTTGAAAGCTTAATATCACCAAATAGCTAAGCACAGAAATATGTGCAGATTCAGATATCGTACATAGAGAAAACCGGTTCGATAACCACAGCAAGGATCGCACCATTGCTTGTCAAAGGTCAGCTGAAGGAACAGTTGATGCAAATAATAACATAACTAACAGAGCCGCAAAGGATCCATTTGTCAGAATTTTATACAAAGAAAGTGAGATGAACCGATGCCTTGGGAAAGAATTTATTCATGATCAATATTTAGACAGTGGAGACAAATTTCGACGTCTGCCACTTATCTTAAAATCAACGAAGTATTAGCGATAAGCTGGAAAGAGAAGTATGGTGTTACGAGATGGAATGGTTTGTCTATCCTTTGGACCTTCATTTAATTGGATATATATGGAAGTAGATTAAGGATATTAGCTAAGCATGATTGATGACGGTAGTTTTAGAGAAGAGATCGTTGGAAATGCAAGATGAGTCCAACAAATACTGAGAAGAAATGCCTGATACGTTTACGACGAAGCAGATAAGGTTACCTAAAATCGTCGGACATCTCCCTTAGTGAAAGAGCCGACGAAGATTGCTTAGTAATGCGATATCAGTACCTTTATGCACCAAAGCTTTCATAAAGTATATCAATCAATGGTAAAGTATCAGTTTGAATATCGGACCAAGTCTAAAATTTCCAAAATCACCCACTAGGTTAACATAAATGCTGTATTTCCTGGGAGTATATGGTACACAAACCATAGTTCCATCATATTGTACAAAGAACGACATTACATCCTGTCATCGTATTAGAAACGCAAAAAGAACAAAAAGAAAACGTTTTCCTCGCTGTCGCTGATATGGGAGGAAAAGGGGAATCTATGCCAATGACAACGTGAAATAGGATTTGTCATGCAAAGTTCATGTATTCTGTTGTTGATTTTTTTGTCTCTGATTTTTTATCAATCAAGGTCAAGATCTGGTTCAATGTAATCGTTGCGTTGTCCAGATGATGTTTGAACTCGTGTTTGGTCACCTGGGCCCCATGTAAAATTGCCCGGGATGTTTGTTGGCCATGAAGAAGATGAGGGAGGTGATGCTCGGTCGTGTCTTGCAAACCATGACTGTGAAGTGGGATCCAACGTTGAGAAGGCTTGGCTCCCTCCTTCGGGAGCAGACAGAGTCGACGAAGGAGGCGGCGCATCCGACCTTGGCTGTTCTTGGAAATGGTTGTTGTTGTGGCTATTGTTATTATTTCCATCGTTTCCGTTATGACCATCTCCGTTGCCAGCGCCGGTATTGTTATTGTTGTTCTCGTGGTTAGTACTGTTGCTACTGTTCTCCCCACTTGGATCTTCATTTTGCTGCTGCTCTGATAGCACAGAGTGTCGACTAGAATGGTATAGATAAGAAACTGCGATCCATAGAATAGGCCACTACTTACCAGACGGGACATGTCCCGTTCACTTTGAGCCAGGGTTTGATACAGTCACCGTGAAACACGTGCATGCATGGAAGCTCGATGATTGTCTCGTCGCGCTCAAATTCATCTTTGCATACTGCACAATCGAGTTGTTGTTCTGTCAACAGTGCTGTCAGCCGACTTCCGTATTGTTACATCAGTCGCACAGACTCACCGAATTCCTCTTGTTTCAGTTGTCGCTTAGGCAATGCCTCAATAACTTCTTCTGATGCAGGAGGCGGAGCATTACGTCTTATACAATCGCGCGTTAGGCGATAACTTCACAGCGTTGACCTTTCACTCACCCTCCCGTTTGTTCCATAAGCTGGGTAATAATATTGTCCAAAGCTGTTTGGGAAAATACGTAATCATGAGGATTTCCAACAAAACCATCAATGGGTGAGCCGGTCATGGTAGATAAGAATTGAAGCAAACTGACATACATCATTTAGCAAAAAATATAAAAACATGAACAGAGTACCTTCCAATACCACTCGCTGGATCCATTCGAATTCCTCCCCGTCCATCATTTCTTCCTTCATTCTGACCTTCGTTCTGGCCTTCATTCTGACCTTCATTCTGGCCTTCATTCTGGCCCTCTCCTTCTTGTGAGGAACCTTGATTTTCAGATGCTTGACGGGTGAACCACGTAAAAGGTGATTCCCCTTCATTTTCACCCTGAGACATATTAAACGACCGTAAACGCATGTTCCCGTCAACCATTCCCCCATAAAGAAACACGGGTTGTCTAGCTGTTTGTTCTCGCTGTTCTTCATCTTGATCCGTATTCGCCGGCGAAGTCGGATGGGTTGCCGTCGACGTTCGGATATCAAAGTTGGGTCCCAACATATTGGCGAACAAGTTTTGAACAAGTGTTCCGAAGGGTACACCCGGTCTGATGCCATTATCTCCACCCCCCTGCCCGCCTATACCGCTGCCGCCTACTCCTCCTCTTCCGCTACCATCATCGTCATTGTTGCCTGCATTTGGTCGCACAAAAAAGTGAAAAGTCTCTTCATTCGTTTCCGGTTCTGCTGCAAAAAATGCAGGAGGATCACCGGTTGATTCGTCCACCTTGTTGCATTGGAGGTTACCAACGGCTGCGTATTTAGTACAGTTGCATTACCTCCTCGACAAATTGTTCATTGCAGTTTTGGCAAGTATAATCCGGGGCCATGTAAATCTGAACTTCAGCATTACATTGGTGGCACCAGTATCGCCTCGTCGGATTCGAAGGTGTATTAGACATATGTGAATTGAGGGTATGTAAGAGAAAAAGTCTTGAAAGATTATTTCCTTCGGGCAGCGTTAAGTAGTCCTTTCATATACCACACCGATGTCCACGTCACATAGACGCTTTTTTTTTTTGACCCATTGCCGTTTGCAAAGCCATAAATTTCGCGAAGGTATTGAACTTATGCGCATATAGGCATAACTACTGTTAAACAGTGGTATATATGATAGATTTGTGTTCCAAACAAACTTAATGTTCATTGAAAAATGTCTATAAACCACCCTGTTGATCGATTAGTAATGCGAGCACTTCGCATAATCGAATCCTGTAACAGTAGTTTGTATTACTGCTTTGTAGCACCTGTTTCCTACATTTACATCCTAAATCTTTGTTTTTCTTTTTTTTTTGGAACAACAAAAAGTGGGGATATTTCATGCAACTTTTATCTTCTTACCTCTCCATCATCTCCCACGGGATAAGTTATTGCTCCTTTCTAGAGAAACAGACAATACAAACTAATGTACAAATGAGATTTATGGAAAGCTTATATAATTAATAAACATGAGTATCAAATACGACTTCAATTCCTGCCTTATGATGATTTAGGTGGTTTTTTTTTAACCTATTTCGTGTTTATCGACTAATCACTTTTGTCTCAGGGAATTGCTACGGGTACTCAGGTTATGGATAATCAGGAGTTTCATTAGTCTTTATTTACAATTAGCCTTCATTAAGAGGTTATCCGATAGTCGCTTTGATAGAAATTGCATCAGTGCCTCTAAGCAGCAGGCTCCGGGTATCCGTAGCGATTTTCTTTGTCTGAAGACAGACCGGTACCTGCTGCGCAATCTCGAAATAAACAGGAGTTCCTTTTGACATCATTATTTGCAAAGTCAGCAATGAGAGTAAGCTCAGATGGTAGATTTTATAAAGACACGCGGTCCCCCACATAGAATAGCGCTCGAAAAGAGAATATCTTCGGGCGACTCCTCCCAATATTTTAGTTATCGCTGCAACAAATACTCAATCTGACATTCATTATATAGAGCCACGTAGAAAAATCCACAAGAACAACCGCTCTTACCTTTTACGTTGGTTAATGCCGAATGCAATAGTGTCAGTAGCAGAAAGATGGTCATCTACGCGTACAACACGGTCGAGCCATGCGGTGTTCTAAAAAGTACAATTTCTTTTTGGTACCCGAATAAAGGATTTGCCTTCAAGTACCCATCACAAACCCGTGAATGCCCGTTATCATTCTACCTTCTTCCACATAACTTGTGAAATCTCTGGAGCACTATTTACATAAAGGAGTTCTGATGCATATGTCTGAATCTTCAGATACGCATCGTTATCGGTGATGCATTGTTTTATGAAGTATACAAAAAAATGACTGGTAATGTCTTGGATAGATAAATGACTTGCATAAAAATCGGTGACAAAACATACACTCTTACATTGTCTACCTGAATATCGCGCAATTAAACCACATGAAGGCAGGTAGTAGGTCATATACAATTTTTCCAAAATTCAATACAGTATCAATGTGACAGAGTGAATACAACATACTAGCTGACCATAGCTTCCTGAAGGCTATACGCCATTCCGTAGTCCGAATGAATACAATAAAGAGGCTTGTCGTAAAATAATGCATGAACAGGTGACAAATGTTTACCTTTGCAAAAGCGGGTCATATGGAAGAAGAAGATGCATAACATTTGGCCGATACACAATATATTATTTTGCTTTGCCTCCTTAAAACATAGAAATAATTATCTTTTACGAAACAATGAGGAAGATCAAAAAGAGTATGCGTGATGCGTTCCCTTCCCCTTGCCCCTTTTTTCTGTGTTGTCCAAAAAAGAAACACGAAAGCTTTCAGAACATAATGTTGGGGAGCCTGCTATTCTCCACGTTTATTTGTCGCTGTTTAACGAGGCCCTCAAATATCTTAACCTTGGAACTTAATGCGCAATTTTGCGATCGATAGGCAAAAAATCCAGAGAATAAACGGGTACACCTCTTTGACTATTCTGTAATCATACGCGAAATTTGAAAGTAGTTTTTCACACGAAAGAGAAATTCAACAGCATTATTGAATCCAAGACTTATCTACAATTCTGTTTGCTGTAATGTTTTCTTGTAAGAATAGCATCAGCAGCACTGTCGGCTGCGTATCCAAGAGGACTGTTTGATACTATTTCAATCATCACCTGTACATGGGTCATCCAAGGTTCATTTCCCCAGACAAGATTTAGTTTAAGACAATGCAGCGATTCCAAATGATGCTTATTTGTAGAGTTGATTGGACGATGTTCTTACTCCGTAGCTGCCAAGGGGGCGGATTAATAAAAAAAGTTTGAGAGCTACGTAAAGAATGCGAGTTAAACTATGTGTTTCTTCCTCTTTCTCTCTTATTTTTCTTTATGACTTCTAATATTACTAAAGCTATCACAGTTACACGTACGCTTGTATTCTCACTATCAATGACAATTGTCATCGCTTGCCTGGGAACCTACAGTGCGCGTACCACTCCGATATATGCTTTGCTCGATAAGGAACGCCCAACACTGTTATACGAAATTACCAAAGATCGACAGCTTATTTCAACCTTGGTTGCGGGTCAAGCTTCCATCTTCTGTCCTTTATTCTTGTTATATTTTCATACCAACCATCTACAAGAACAGCATACCTTGGAGTTAGCGTGTCAGTTTATGATGCCACTGGGTTTGGCACTAAGCTGGACGTTTTGCCTAATTTTCGACTGGAAAACGATGCATACAGCAATCATTGGTTGGCCATCTGCAGTAGTTCACACACTCAAGTACGCTATCGTGGCATTCCTCCTTTCCGAAGTGGTTTTAGTATGGATTGCAGTGTTTACACTAGGAGCTACGACTGGACCTATTCATCTGGACGCTAGCGATGAGGATGAAGAAAAGCGGCAATGCAAGCCCAAAATGATAATATAAAATAAACAGGAAAAAAAAATAGAGTAATTATAGCAGATGAAGGTTCTGTAATTTCTGTTTCTGCCGGCCTACTTACTGTTAACAACAGAGGAATGTTTGAAACTATAAGAAAAGTGCAACTTTTCGTTTTTTTCTTTATCCTTCCCTCTCAAGACCGGAGATCTCATGTCTGTCCGTACACCCTTTGTGCAACACCGTGTTACATCAGGCTCGATTTTTTCTTCAGACGAACGAAGCTCAGGTTCTTCTGCCATATCAACAGTTGGCACATCCGCCACCACAGGGCTGTCCGATATCCTAAAACGGCTGACGCGGACACCCACTACAAAGAGCATGATGACCACGAATTCTGAGAGATCCGTTGCGGGGTTGTCGTGGACAAAGAAAAAGGGCATGGCTATTTATCTGACCGCTTCACATTACGTAGCTGGAGGACATCTAAGTGGTACAATTGTAATGGAGCTTCAATCTGTTCATTTGGATGGATGGGAGTCATTGACGCTCCATCTCATGGGAAAGGAAGGTAAACAGCATACCACACGGAAGCAATCCTTGATTGAATCTTCTTCTTCTTCTCCCTGGAAACGAAGTGGTTGTTGATTCCCATTGTGGACAAGAACACACGTCCCAATTTTTAAATTTGCCTATTCTGTCGTGTGAATCAAGCACAGATTTTATTGTCAACGACACCAAGATAATCGTGCCGTTTGTAACTCAGCTCCCAGCTGATTTAAGCAGCACCTACAAGAACAAAGACGCAGCCGTTTATTATATCCTGCAAAGGCATCCAAACCTTATAACAGGTTTCAAACGCAACTTAACCTGGGTTTTTTTGCAGTGAATTGACGTATCAAAGCCCAACGGTATCTTATTTGAGACATATCCAGGCAAACTGTATGGTGGAAATTCATGCCAATGTAAATCTCCGATCAATCGCGGATGCAGCTGCATTGTACACGCCTGTGCATGAAACGCACAAACTCTGGCGTACACTCCATAATCGTTATCTAAAAATTGAGGCTACACTTTCTCGTTTGGTGTGGGTTGCCGGATCGCCTATCTATCTCTTGGTCAAGGCACACAATGCATCCAAAGAAAAGGTTTTTAGGCATCGGATACGGTTTGTGAAACCTTTGTGTTCATGCATTTGTAGGTCTGTAACATGACATTAAAGTTGATACGGCGCGAAAATGTATATTTGCCAGACAAGAACAGTCCAACGCTTATCCGATCAAATTGCGAAGTCGTTGCCATGGTGTCCTTAATAGAGGCCGGTTGGTGGCAACAGCTTGATCCAGGTACCAACGAACATCACCAAACAGTCATGGCCATTGAGTCCCCGGTATTTCAAGGAACACTAGTTTAAAAACCTTTACTAAAATAACACATGCAGCAACAAGAAATATCTGTCAGAAATCAAAAATTGATTGATGTATCCCATGTACTGCGCTTGTCGGTGTCTTCTCAGACTAGGTAAAGACCGCTTACGATTAGGCAGAGCATTGACCTGCTTCGCCTTATACAGCACTGAAGACGTTCTTGAACTTCCTATTCTCCTTATCCATCCTATCTCCATGGATCCTCCGCCGCTCGGACCTTATGCTGTTCAACAAGCGGAGATCGATGCACCTTTTGCACGAGCGTTTCTATTTAATCGCATGCGTGAGACAGAAGAAGAGGAACCATCGTCTAACCATGAAGAAACCGCTCCAAGTGCTCTGACTAATTTAGGCGATGAAGAGTCTTCTGAGAGACCGGTGTGGAAGCCTTTAAACAAACTCAAGAGAAAGGTCACATCATGGAGCCTACGACTTCGAACGTCTTCATCCTATAGGGAAGAAACGGAAATATTCCCTGAAGCCCAGCCGAACATATCGTCGCCTCCACATGCAAAGGAGCTCGGATTTAGCCCAAGTCTAGATAAAAATTATGCACAAGTCGGACACCTGAGAACAGCGAATTCTTGGACGCATTTGCAAAAATTGATACCTAAAACGCAATTGATGAAGCGCCGAAATACCGTTAAAGAGATTGTGCGTTTGAGACAATTTCACGAAGCAAAGCACTTTGGAAAGCATCAAGGAGCGTTGGACAATGCTGCTTTGGACATTCGTAATATGTTCAACGTACCTGCCGCTCGGGATGCTTGGCAAAGTTATCAAACAAAAGTATCATTTTTGTAATTGGTGTCTAGATAGATAAGCTATAGCACTTTTAATTTGATATGTCAAGTGCGCGATAATATCAGGAACAATAAACAAGCACATGGTCTATTTACATTATGAATAGTAATTGTAATCGTACATCTAAAGGTGGTATTTAAGAATTATTCACTGCAGCTGTTGTTGTTGCAAGATCAGCGTAGTTATGGCTGGTCAACCAAGAAAAGGAAAGGACCAAAAAGCTGGTACAAATGACATCAATAATAGCCGTACTACATCCCGTTATTAGTTAGAGCTAATTTTCCCATCGTATAGACTTCTTACAGGTATGGTAAGACGTAATTGTCGGGGTCGTAACCGAACTTCCAGAACATCAATGTCATTGACTTGCCCATCTTCAGCGCCAACCAGGTCTGTCGTGAAAACACCATGAGTCCATCACGTAAAGTATTTTCGCACACAACTTACACAAAGCATCGCTACGACGAGATACGTTAAAGCAAAGGCAAATGTGAAGTCCAGATGACCTAGATCCAAAAGCCAGATAAGAAATAGAAACACCGACTGCACCGGAACGCTCATCAACATCAATGTCCGTTCCACTTGTTTATAGTTCTCTTGGGTCCCAGCATGGAGGCAGGTACTGATACGGGAAGCATAAATAGAACCCAGGTTGCCTGCGAGACCTAGATATGGATAATCGGTAATCTGTCCTACATTACATAAGTGCGGTTAGGCCTTACCACATAGAATGGGTGTGAGCATGGCCAGCCCTTTGTACTGCTCTACATAACGTTCCAATACGAGTCCCGCTAAGCTAGGATGGATGAGAATCCATATGCGGAGAGACGGTGGTTACCTTGAAATAAACATAGCCAAAACAATAGGTGTCCAACCAGAATAAAGTAAGTCCTTAACATACACATTTTTCCACACAGATCTAGCAAAAAAAGGGATAGAAATGATCATAGCAATGAGGAGCCACATGCTCAGCGTCGACTCTGTACCGTTTGAATTAACTTTCTTATTTACAATCAGTTCGTTTTATACATACCTAGATTGACCAGCAATAACTGTGCGCACCCAGCAAGGACACCAAGTGTGACAACGTCTCCGAGTGAGGCAGCCATTGGACAGGCAATATTGTCTACACGTCCCTGATATCAGTTTTTTGCTCATTGCTGTATATAATTTGTTATTTACCAGGGTCAATACGATACATGCGGCTAACGATAATCAGTACACACATGAATACACCCAAGACAAAACTAGAGACAGCGGCTGATATCATTGAACTTGTGATGACCAGGATGCTTTCTGAAACGGTGGTGGGTGCTGAAGGATGTTGTATAATACCAAGGACAAATGAAAAAATGCCTGCGATTGAACCAGTGACCAATGCCTGCACCTGGATCAATGCAAGGTTGCCCCAAACAAGCGCGTTTCGAGTTTGCGGATGATCCAGATCGCCTAGATGTGCCTATCATGACGTACATATGTGCGTGATGTGTGTGTAAGCGTGTGCGATAATGACGATGTTTGGACATCGCAAGCGTTCGTTCTGTACCGATGTAGAGCATCTTGCTGCCAGATTCATTTCTAAGTTGCCTTTAAGGTTGAGTAGTACAGGCACAAGGATGAAAAGCTCCGATACTTGGACAAACACCTGCCAATGCTGTCAGACAAATGAAAATAAAATTAGCTAAGCACGTTGTTATTAGATTAAGCCGACGGAGCCGTACCTGAAAGATGTCCATCATCCACCCTGCAAATACTAATCCAACCACCGATATCAATAGTGATGGAAAAGCCTAGCGTTACCGATTAAAAAGAAAAGAAAAGAAAAAAACAAGCGTAGTCATAGATAAGCTATGTTATTTTACCTGCGTCGCCAGGCGATAGGGATCTCCCACATTGTGATGCTGCTTAACGCTTTCATCCTCGACATGGACAGGAGCTCGGTACAAGACAAAAGATGACGTTGAATTGCTCCGTCCATGATGGCGGATTTGGGATCCTCTCGATTCCTCGAGATGCAGATCACCATCCGTCTTCTTGGAATGTAATTCTATAATGTCAGTGGGTGCTGTAGTATATGATGGCGACATCTTGTGGAAAGGTGTAGTAAGGAGGGGAGAGAAGAAAGATAGTGGCTGAGAAGAACGAAAACGCGATCCGGTTTTTTTGGACGATCTTCTTTTTTTGTGCGACGTCTACCTAATTGCCTACTTCTGATGTTCCGACCGCATGGTACAGAGCCACAAACACAAGCTTTTTCTGGATTCTGAACCACCGCCTCTTAAACAAGGTACATTTTTCGACAACGTGGTTTCCTGTAACGACGTTTACATTAGTGACTCTTTCTATTATGTTCCTTTGCGAAGCACCGCTCCACAGTAACAGGGCCACGTTTTTGCCGACGTCAGGGCAAATCAACATAGCTACGCTAATTACTATTATATCCTTGGTTTCCATAAGGAGAATGCTGGATAAACGTCAGAGTTGAAGAGGCACGCATGCAAACATCCACATCCGTAGGAGGCGGACTCACGATAAAAGAGGGTAGACTGCACTAACGGCGTTTGTGTCACCTTTGATCCATCACTGGACAAGGAAAAGTACACCGTTAAACTGCCAATCTAAATAACGGTAGCCAATAGCTAATATAGATATTCGAGATAATGCTTTTATGACAATCCTTTTCAGATAAAGATCTATAACTCATTTTATCGGACACACTCGTCTACAAAAACTTTGAAAAAACAACCCCAAAGAACTAAGTCTAATTTTTGGGAAGATAGTAACATCAGCAGTAAACCGCCAGATATATTCTTTTAGTTATTCTCTTCATCTTGCGAACCCAGGCTTCGATAATAATGGAACGACAGCACATAACCATGGCACTGGAGATATCTAAACCAGCAGCACGATCCTTTCCCTTAGATACAATCGCTGTTCCAATAAAGAACACCGTCTACAAGATTTCATCATCTGGGTCACATTCGCTCGGGAGTTACTTTGCTCTGACGAATAAGATACTATATGCTGGCTGGAAGCGAATTTTGGAACCAAGAAAGTTCCAGGCTTTATTGGAAGACTACTGGAAATGCTAAATGCTTCCAAACCAACTGTAGGAAAAGAATGCTTAACCAACGAAAACCAATCATTTCGCATTATTTAACATTGATTGACGTCGTATACAGTTGCCTAACTTGCAAGCTACCTTGACTAAAGAATGACAAGGAATGATTAAGCGTACGAAGACGCCTTCATACATGTTCACAAGCCGACGACCTAAGACGAGAGTCGTGCAAAAGAAATTCTTCATTTACAAGAACTAACAATTAAGCACGGCGATAAAGAAGTGTTCCTATATTTAAACTTCTTCCTACGCGCTCCGTTATGGATATGATCCATCTCGATGAGTCATCCTTGTTTTTTGAAAAACTGTGATGCTTGTTTTGGATGTATTGATCAAATGAACGTTGCCGAACTAACATGGCTATAGTCTATCGACTTGTTAAGAAAGCAGTAGACAACCAAATTAGGCAAGGCTCGTGTGAAAAAGACGTTCGAGATGTGTGGAATGAAGTTTGTATGTAAGGGCCTTTGACGTTACCATCTACTGCGCTTACAATGTATCTGTTTACTTGCATTTCTTGCTGGGGGATATTCAGTTGCCGTTTCTGGTGAAAGAAAAGGTCCAGACCTTGGCTGCCCTTGAAAGCATTCTTTCGTTGTGTAATGCATATTTCGGGCAGCATTCATATCTCGTTGCCCAGGTACACCTGCTTCCATTGCAATTTGCAATACAGTCTATACAGCATGAGAGACTATAAACTTTGGACGCAGACGGGCGAGTCCGGCGTTGTGATCAAGAGAAATTGAACTAGCCAAACAGGGTAAGGCCGACTCGGGCTTCTTTATTATCCTTCTGGCTGAGCATCCTCGTGTGCCAAAAAAAAAAAAGGATGGCCAAGACCTTCTCTATTGAGATCGTCTGCTACGCCCGATACAACCTGATGACACCCTTTTCCATTTTTTCAGGTTTTACAAGTTTCTTGGTCACAAATCCTAGAAACAATAGTTTTAACTTTCTCGAAAGTCTAAAGGTCTTAGCCGTCTAGGAAAGAATAAAAGGATTTCTAAAACAAGCGGCTGAAATGCTGGGGGCTTGCAAAAGCAGACTCTTTAAGTGGTGCCACTCTCGGTATTCGAACACCATAGAAAATAGATAGACAAAAATAAAAACGGGACGAACCTCATTGAATATTGTACGGAATGTTCGTATATTCACAATACTGAAATCAGCTTTAATCAGATAAGGCGATCTGTGGAATTCTTCCATCGCTTTCCGGATTAATTATTGTTTTATATTATTTATTGAATAAACTTTTACGGTGGTCTAAACTAGTTTTGCGTCCATGAAGTGCCAATTTTGAGCTAAGGAAGAAATTAATATGCGCCATCAGTTAAACCGTAAAACTTAACGTTCGTTCCTACGCTAAGTCCAGTTGGCTCCGATCCTACTCCAAATGTGGTGCACTCCTTCAATATATCGACAGACACAAGTTATCTTTTGTTTATAGTCAATCCCAGTACGTACCGGAGATGCTTTTAAAAAAAACAGAGCCGATCAAAAAAGAAAAAAGAACTGTCTTCCTTTTTAAATGGTTGATTTTTTTTTTTTTTTGGCTGGAACATCTCCTTATCTAGAAACACTATGAACCAACCCATGTTTCAGGTCACTCTGATACGACGCAAAAAGGACTACTTCCAGCGTAAAATTTGTTTAGAGCGTCCCCAGCCAAGTTCATGCAAGTTATGATTCTCTGACAAAAAACGGATGCATTCACGGGACAATGTTAGTCTTCTTAAGAACAAACATGTCCCTTTCGCGACACAAAATTTTATTTGGTTTTTAATAACCAGTATACTTTTGATTAACTGCAGATAGCTCTCTCATCTATTGCCAACTGACTACATTTGCGATGACAACAAGACTCAAGTGCTGCAGCTTCTAGTTCACAAGCATAGCGAATATCACGCTATTGTTGGCTTTTGATACATAGACCAGATCCCGAAGAAGATGGATATCATTAGGACGAGCATCCACACTCGTTCACTTCTCCTTGATTTCTCAATACGTGCTTTCCACATGTCCATCGTTGTGATTTGATGCTGGAGCTCTTTGTGTTTGAGAGCCATGCTGTCCGCTTTCTTTCTCGCTTTTCGCTTCATGCGATATAATTCCTGTTCTAAGGCATCCATTCTGTCATGTAACATCATCTGTGAATCGCCACCTATAGCATTCATATCTGATTTGCTGGACATGGTTGATGAGCCTACATGGCCTTCCTTTATCATAACCGCTGATGTTGCTCCAACAGAATCGCGACTTTTTTCCCTGGTGGGATTGATGTTATTTCTCTGACCTGCTACCAATCCGATTTCGTTATAAATTTTTTCTGCCATCACAGCAATATACACGTTCTGAAGAAGATGGCTCTGTCCAAGGAATTCTCGTTTTAGCGCCATGTTACCCACCATCATGCTATCAGATAAGATGCGAGACTCTCTGAGATCAGTGCCTTCGCGAACGATTGTTTGGAGATCACATAGTAAGCCTTGAAGGACGTCCCATGTTGCATCATGTTCTTCAGTATAGTCTACCAGCTCGGTGCCATTGCTTTCTTTGTTCTCCAAGAATTGTTCATATGCCCATATCTGCCATCTAGTAAGCCCTGTCTCCAGGCGATCCTTCATCACCAATCCAGGCTGCTTTGCCCTGGATATCTGCGTTCGAATCTTTCGATTACCCGCCAATAGATTTACTGTATCAAATTCAGATTCCAGTAGCGCTCGCGTCGAATACATAGCATCTGGTATTGCCTCTACCTTCCAGTTGTGTACAATATCACTCCGTGCAGGATTATCGGAGGAAAATACAGGTAAGTCTGCTAATAAATACTGAAGCTCTAGATCGACGGCGAGTGTCCTGGCCATCGCTCTCGCCTTGTCAACCTCAACCCAAAGATCACAAAAAGGAAAATCAGAAACTAAAAAGTCTACTTCATAGTCAGCATGCTTGAGCTGAAAGAGGAAGAGGCCTTCCGTCACAGTCAAGCCACATGCTTTCCACAGTTGTGCAGCAGAAACGTAATGGCGTTCAAAATCGTAATCAATCAAACGGTAAATGGGGACATGATTTAGCTCCGCCTTGAAGGCGGGATACATTCGTGTCTTGTTCTTCAACAGAGCATCGTTTCGCGCGCTGGCCTCCCAGTTGTAAAGGAGTTGGAATTGAAGCGGGAGTGGTGTAGGATCTTGCTCCATACGAGAAAGAGGAAATGAAAAAGGAAAGACGCTCACACACAGTCGTTTTTCGGAGGACAATCATAAGGCAACAAACGTCACTCAAGCTGGAAAGACGAAAAAGAAAGAGCATGAAACCGTGCCCCTTTTTCTGCAGAAAAAAAAGAAAGGCAGAGTCATATATTTCATCCAGTGCAAGTAGTAAATCCTTCGTTTTTAGGTTCAGAATTTTCATTTCAGCAAAAGCGTTATTCTGTAAAGCATTCTGCTTCGTTCAGTACGACAATTTGAATATTTATATCATACAGCATCTATCAGTGTAAGTTACTCCATTCCATAGCGTATCACCAGCAAATAGTATGTTATATTCGTTGCATTTTTGAAAGGGGAATTAGAGTCTCTACGTAGTCCTAGCGTGAGGTGCTCAATTTTTCTGTTTTCAGTAGCATGAGCAATTCGTACAGAAATGTGTCCATCGAATGAATGCAGAAAGTTTTGCGGATTTTTCATCGCAATAGCACTACCCAAAGATATGATAGTATCTACCACCTTAATGAGAATAAAATTACGTGCGTTCCACGGCAAATGTCGTCATGGTTTTTATCTGGAGACTTAGGTTTAGAAAAACTACATTTTCAACGTGATAATTAGCGAGAAAACGCCGTGTTAACAGTAATCAAGAGCTACATTGGCCTATATGCCGCGTCTTTCCTTCTAAAGTAACCCACAGTACACCAACATATAGTGTAATTGGGTTGCAGTTGAGCATAGATTTGATTATCTCGCCAACAGCTGTAGCTCTCGAGTACAAAATAAAAATAGTCTTATCGCATTTTGTGGTGTGCTTAATTCGTGATGCTTGCATCCTGATAACAGTAAAACAAGATGTTAATCACGTGTGCATAATTCTAGGTTGCTATCCACAAACATTTCTGTTATTCAAAGCGGTGGGAGTCCCTTTTTTGGCCTAGACAATAAAGACAAGTGGTTGGCAACCCCTAGGGGATTTGTTTGGATTCACTTCGGTCAACATGATCATACGCCGATGCAAGCCTTTATAAAATGATATGCTACAAACTGCATGAATCTTTTCTTAAAATTGCCTTTTTGACAGAGATGCAAGCATTATAGAAGTATAACATGAAGCTTGTAATAAACAACGCAAGTAAATGAAGAAAGGTCTGAAATTGAAGACATGGAGGCGTCCCGCAATAACCTATGGCAGTAACCCCTACCACTGAGTAACGTTTGCACTAGTTGAAAATTGCGAACAATAGGATAGGCTATTTAATGCTAAGGGCTCCGAAGTAGTATTTGATTTGGCATCATCCTGAATGCGTTAGCTGCGACGCGGTATGCGATATACTATATTAAAAGAAAAAGTTTACTTTTTAATCAACGCGGCGCTTTTTAATCTGCAAGTTTTTTCGTCTGAAGAAAGGAAAGTGTAATGTGACAATATCCCGGCACGCATTCTCAGGTCGGAACCAGCATTTATTTTCACATACTGATTAGTAAGAGAGGAAGAGAAAAAGACCCATAAGTGTCTATCATCAGAAGAATAACGTTTTAGATGACCATACTTCACGGGTTCTGGCCACTTGACGACTCTTACGTTCATCCTTTTAAAGAAAAAAGTTTGAAGCACTGGACAACGATCTAGTTTTTTCTTTAGGACCATGGAATGTGAAGACACTCAAGATATGGCTCCAACTTTGTATTTTCTTTTTTTTCCAAGTGAAAAGTGACCAACCCCAAAGCATTCCCTCCCCCAACAAGCTTCAGTGTCAATGATGCCTTAAACCAGGAATCCTGGACTCAATTGTATGTCACATGTCCAGACCACAATTGGGCAAATCTAGTACCTTGGGGTACCTGACTTGGGGCAGAAGGGGATGCTAACGTTTAACAAATTAGATTCAGTCTAAATAAGCGAGCGATAGAGCAAAGAGGTGATAGATTGAAACAGTGTTTGGAGGGTCAGCTCTTGTATTCGAAACATCATGGAGTTATAGAATGTAATGGAGGACTCATTAAATATTTTTGTATAGAAGGTTACTTCTGCGCATAACATTACACAAATTCGTAGGTAACTTGAACGTTTAAAGTTGCGCAATGGCAGTGTACGTTATTTAGGGGCTATTTTGATCAGGCCCAAGAAGTTCCTTTCTGTGTTCTTTTTTTTATACTCGTGATCCGAGTAAACCACGAGTTCCGGCATTCATCAATCGCAGGTATTTCAAGTGTGAAGACAGTTCACAATTCTCCGCATGTTTGAACACATGGGTGTACCAGCTGCGGCGATCTTTCTACCATAGCAAATACACTAGGTCCCTGGTCAGTTGTATGGCAAACAATTGTGTACGTATGTATGTGTATCTTGTGCTTGTTTGTGTGTGCATGTATTTTGTTACAAGAGCAAATTCATTGGTTAAACTAATTTTGCTGTATTGTGCAGATACGCTTTCTGTGTCGTTTGGCCCCTACCCAATCGCGGTCTTTTTTTTTTTTTATGTTCCACCATCCTATTTTAATGCCTTCTTTCTTCTCTTTTTCTTTTCTATCTTTATTTCTTTCTTCATTATGACTTCTTATATTTCCACAATCGAATCTGGTCGTTTCGATCTGAGCGAAAAAGTATTGTTCGTTTTAATTGAGACCTTGGTGTCTAGTTGAAACCTTCAGCTTCTTTGACAACATTTCATTAGATGACAAAAAGACCGGGTTTGCTGGACACTCCTGCTTCATCATGTTTCTCTCTCTCTATGGCTTCTAGCGAACATGACGAAAAATCATTAAGTGGTATAATCTCACAAATGTAATAAATGGCATCATTTCATAACTAAGATGCATGTATTCTGTAGGCCGCCAATCACCACCTTCTTCCAGTGTGTTCAAGAAGTATTATGGTGCCACGATGAACAGACCGCTTTCAGGTAACTCGTGGCATGCTGCGGGGTCGTATAGCCTACCTTTGACACTTTCTGCATGCAGATATTGATTCGGCACTTAATGCCAGTGCTCCGCCCACACCGCCGCACACAACTGTTAGCCCCAATGACGACGACGAAGGGCTTTACCTGTTATGGACACATCAAATGCTCCGGGAGTATGGACTTCGGCCTGCATCCTGCCGTCCGGACGACGACGACGACGACGAGAATGGCGATGATGACAGCAGTGTTACGAATTTATCAGTGGATGCGCATCCGTTACATGATCCTGCTTTTTACGGTTCCCCTGCCCAAGGTCATGAGCCAGTTCGAACGTCTTCCAGAGGCTTGTTTTCCTCCTTCTTCTCTTGCCTTTTATGTCAATAGGCAGCTCTGCCACATTCATTACAAAGATCATCATTTTGCACATCATAACTTAATATTAATAGAGTGACACTTTTCTCTGCTATCAGTTTATAGTTACCAGTTCAAACTGAACAATTCGGAGAGTTAAAGTGATTCTGTGCGACAGTTATAAGATTGGCAACACAGATGCAACAGAGAATGTTGGTGCAAAACTATGGCGTTGCAGCTGACAATAAGACATGAACATAAGTGGTGCAGCGTGCTGTCTTCTCCTGCAAAACACACACATAGAAAATAAAAACAAAGCAACAAAACAACAAAAAGGGGGCTTTATCCCTGTGTTATTGATGAGGAACGGGATATCAATATACAGTCGATGATTGGATACGTCTGGTCACCAAAATGTGTTGATTTTGGTAGATAGGGAACGTGAGGAAAAACGTTTAAAGATTTCAAGAAATTTTGATAACTGACAATGTGAAGGATTCTTTCATGATGTAACTAAGAATGAGCTGCCAAATACCGTACAACTGGCTCCCGATGCACAACGCTACGTTTCGCACAAACTTTGTTATGGATGGAACAGTTTGGAACTTCATATATAACAATGCATACACTTGCTATACTTGATAAAGTAATAGATGCACGAAGTAAACAAAGCGTGATAAGCACAGATATTAGAGGGATGATGCCAAACTCTCTGTCCTCGGTCTCAGAGCCATGATTGTGTGGTGCGACTCGAGAAGTTGCACCCTCGGAATGTTAAATACGTAAGAAACCTTGGCCGTGTCATTACATCTGAAGTAATGTATTATGCACACAATTAATTTTCAACTTGTCATAAAGACAGGTGATGAGCTTATGATTGTACAATTAGTCACCTATCTCTCATGATTCTGCATAGATACAATAACACTTTTCTATCAACATCAACAAATGTCCGCCTCAGTTGTACAATTGCAAAGTTTTTGTTTCGATTTCGTCACCAATCGTTTATTGCAATGGCAAAGCCTAGGCGGCCGTCCGGAGGTCGGTTGATCTTTCCAAAAGGCATATCCTAAACTAGGGCATTCGTGCAACTTGGTCACATGGCAGTCAGTGTTTGATTCGCCGTATGACAAGGCATCTAGACTTAAGCTTTCTTGTCAGTCCTGCTTCAATGTGAGCAAGAACACAGGCCACCTTTAAATGCATGTATCATACAAAGTAAATACACGTTTATCGTTTGCTATAAATAATTTAAGACTCCTAATTCACATCTTCAAGGTAAACAATTTACAGCGAAAGGCATGGGAGGAATGGCGCAAGCCAAGAAGCTTGGCTTTGATGCAGTTAAGGTACTAAGTCTCGTCTGATGTTGTTCACAGTTATAAATCATCCTATAAAGGCATAAAAATAGATATGGCGGTTGCAAATGATGACTACCATTTTCGGAAGCCGGTCCACCACAAACGCTTTATATCACTACAGGAAATCATCTAAGCCATCTTGGAAAAATCTTTGGAAAATATAATTGATCAGTAAAAATCTAAGACTTATCTAGGATAAATATATTACAAATCTAATCTTTGAAAAATCTTTGAAAAATATAAGACAAATCTTAGGAAAATCTTAGGAAAATCTAAGGAAGAATCTAAGAAAAATCTTAACTCCGGGAAAAATATAAAGATTTTTCCAAGATTCTGATGTTGATATTTTTCTTAGATTTTTCTTAGATTTTCATAAGATTTTTTCCTGTAGTGATATATACAGTCTGTACATCTTTATCACGCAGCCGTTGAATAGTTGCGAAGTAATACATATCATCGCGTCATGGGATAACATATGGGTTTGTTACAGTTATTATGTAAACTCAAATAGTATAGCCGATGCAGAAACTCATACAGAAAACGTAGACTCAAAGAACACCTGTCGGGTATTAGAACAGTAGCCTCCCTATACTTATTATGTTTGGAGTGTATATAAAAAAAGAAGGCTGTAAGAGCGTTTGCTTAAAGCATAGATACAACATATAGCAACACAGTTATGACTCCACCTTCGATTAGTCTATATTGATGTTATATCATAACGACCACAAGTGACAGTGGCAGCACATACTGTCTATAAGTTTCTTAGACTGCTTCGGTTCTACTGCAAATTATTCATAACTGACGTCCGATTTGCTGTTCATATAGTATGTTGGTACAAGCAGCTTGTTACTAGACATCGTCACACGTCTGTATGACTTTTTCGATTGATTAACTAAAGGTAGTTCAAAGCGCAGTAACTACTTGCTTTCCCTTTTGTGCGAGTAATATGCTGTCCATGGACAGTGACAACACTTGCATCGGTTCAATGATCTCGGTTGTTAGTGGAACTTTGGCGATCACTGACAGAAGACACGTACTTCAATACAGGAGTACTGAATTCTTCAAGCTATAATTCATTTCTTTTCCCGGCATTGTATGAAATACATGTCTTGATCGCGAAAATCAGTTTATTCGTGCATTATTATTATTTGATAGAGCAATTTCGATTTTCCGGCAAGGGACCTGAGAATACATTGGTATTATACAATCTATCTTCTCGTATCGTTTACCGTCCACAGATTATTATTTTTTATTTTGAAGAATAGGTATGCGCTAGGAATTGCTGTTAGCTAAACTGACTAATACCAGCCTAAAGAAGCAAATACTGCGCATATACCTGCTGTCAAGGTAACGTGCGGGTGGCGAATGTTGGCGTGAAGACTGCAGGCCAGCTCTCAAGGACTTAAATCCAGCAACCGAACCTGAAGAACCTAAAAGCCTGAATGCCTCAACAATCCCAAAAGCATCATACGGAATCTATTTTAGCGGAGTTTCTTAATCTAGTTATATTACAACTTAAAGGTTGACACACGTTGTTCCACGAAAGTTAGCCAAAGTTTGATCGACCATTTCGTTGGACAAATGATGTTTGCGGAACCACACGTGAGCAAAGTATGGCGTTACGAGCTGGGGTAAATATTTGTCCGACCATAGCACACAAACTCGTGATTTTTGAACTTATTCGGGGGCAGGACGCTTGTACTTTAAGGAACATAAAGATAAAGAAGCTAAGAATGTTAAATAAGAACGTAAAAGAAAAAGGTGAAGGTAGGGTCTACACCGCAATGATGAACTAATGATGGGTTAACGTATACCGAGAAGCTTGGGGTATCGTACAGAGCTGATATAACCGTCAACATTTTTGTTCTATATTGACACCATATCATATTGATAGACAACAGTCGTTCTTTTCCCCGTCATGTATCCTTTCCAGCTACTTTTCTGGGTTGTAACAATGTCTAGCTATTATCATGATAGTAGACTCCTTGTCTTCGGGACATTTGTGATAGACTGATTTCAGAGAAATGTATCAAAAGTCGAACCTTTCTCTTCCCATAGCTATCAATAAGTGCTTACCCTATTTCTTTTATTTTTCCTATTGATAGTACCTTTCTCTTTTAGTGAGGACACTCTATGTAAATTTTTCTTTAGAATTACCCTCCTGGAGCAGAGTTATCCTGGTGGCGTTAGTTCTCACGTAATCAATACAAATAATCCTTCGTCAACTTATTGCTGTAAGGGGCTATTTACTGCGAATGGCAGATTGTGAAACGAAGTGGTTTGTCATTGCTGCTATTCGTATGTCCACGACTACTGTAACGTTGGCTTTTGAATAACTTACTACCTTCCACTATCCAAGGCTAGTAACTTCATCAAAATACATGGAACTAAAGTCACGCGTCTATGGTAATAGCTGCTCCAAAGTATTTGGTCTCTATTTATTTTGCTTTCCTACTGCCCTGATATGACATGTATGGTAGGCGGTTACATTGAGGCACAACCTTGATACTGAGCTTCTGAATGTGTCACTAGTTGACGACTCCGAGAAGATCCACAACGTAGTTGCTGCGTTGTCGCAGATTCTCCGGGAGTTGCTAGTACTTTCTGATCACCGGCCATTTTACATGCTAACAATCTCTCTCAGATGGCTTTGTGTAATGACGCCAGAATGCTGGACAAGGCATATCATTCAGACCCGCAGCTCATCGGATATACTTCAGCCCCTTGTAAATATCCTGTTCTAGACGTGCGCTGCCTGGGGCCATCATATAAAATGCTTTACCGGAGGCGTTTGTATGACAGACTTTTCTGTAATTTTTATCATGCTGGCGTTCTTTGCTTTGCAAGATTTACATAAAAGGAAACAATATCCGAAATGGTTACGCGTGACCACCAGTAGGTCATCGGAGTATATCTGTCATCATGTGGGACGAGCGGGTCATGGAATCCATGATCCATTGAAGTTCGTCATTGGTGCGAGGTAATCGGTGTTGTCTTCGAAGTTCTTATTTCCTTCTCCTTTTCTTTTTTTTCTTTCTTGTTCTAACTAACTACTTTTACCAATGGGTGCCCAACCGTCAAAGCCTGTCTATTCTGTCGATGAAAAGCAAAGCAAAGCTTTAGAGGCTGCTGCTGCTGCTGACTTGGAATCCGCCGAGTTCAAGGAGAAGTACCTGTCGCAGTCTTTGGCGACGCTCCACCTGGATGAAGAACAGATTAAGGCTAGATATTCCGAATTGTCCCCCGATACCCTTCGAAACTTCTCTTTCAACTTCTGGCAAGACTCAAAGAATCGATTGGCGTTGAACGCCATCAAAGATAACGATCCAACAGATATCGTTGTTAATCACAGTGTCACACTAAAGGATGACGCTGTCTTTAACGTCAAGCTAGACCTTGAAGGTGCTGCTACAAACCAACGTTCAAGCGGCAGATGCTGGATTTTTGCTGGTAAAGTAGCATCTTCCTGGTGCCACTTCATCTAACCAGAGTGTCTCCTCAGGAACTAATGTTCTGCGTCGCGCGGTGATTCAAAAGTACAAGCTCAGCGATAGCTTTGAACTTTCCCAGAGCTATTTGTTTTTCTATGGTACGCCAAGTTGCATATTGAAGAATTCACTGCTAACTTTCTTGTATAACAGATAAGCTTGAAAAGGCAAACTGGTTTTTGGAAAATCAGATTGATCTTGCACACAAAGACATTGATGACCGTATCGTACAGTATCTTCTACAAAGCCCTGTTGGCGATGGTGGGCAATGGGATATGTTTATCAACCTTGTGAAGGTAACACACTTCCTTTTGCAGAATAATAGACCCCTAATTATGCTTCTATAGAAATATGGTGTTGTTCCCAAGTCTGTGTTCCCTGAAAGCTATTCTTCCTCAAACTCCCGCCGCCTGAATTGGCTTGTTACCGTCAAGCTACGCGAATTTGCTGTGAAAATTCGAAAGGCTCTCGCAGATGGTGTATCTATCAATGTTGTTCGCGTACTTAAGCAGAGTATGATGGAGGAAATTTATACTATCATGGTTATTTGCTTGGGTGAACCACCAGCGAAATTTGACTGGGAAACGAAAGACAAGAATGACAAGTTCATTGGTATTCATAACTTAACTCCTAAACGGTTCTTCGAGGAGATTGTTCAGTACCCGGTAAGAAATGATACCGCTACTTTAACTTGTCCTCATTTGTGTTCCTAGATCGAAAAGACTGTGTCGTTGATTAACGACCCACGAAACCCCACTTCGCGTTTATACACTGTGGATCGCCTTGGCAATATTGTCGGAGGAAACCCCGTGCGATATATCAACACAGAAATTGCAACCATCAAACAGTTGGCGGTTAATGTCTTAAAATCAGGCTCCCCAGTTTGGTTTGGGTGCGATGTGGGTATGTATTACTGGGATACCTAAGCTCTTAGTTTACATTGTTAATCAAACTATGTATGAAGGTCAATTCTCCAGCAACAAGTTGGCTGTTATGGATACCAATATCTTTGACTACGGTCTAGCTTTTAACACATCGTTCAACTTGACCAAAAAGCAGCGACTGTTGTTCGGAGAAAGCTCAATGACACATGCCATGGTGTTTACTGGTGTACATATTAACGAAAAAGGACATCCTGTGCGTTGGCGTGTAGAAAACTCCTGGGGTGCAGACTCTGGAGATAAAGGCTACTGGGTCATGAACGACGAATGGTTTTCCGAATTCGTATACCAGGTATGATCAGAGTAAAACGGATGACCAATACTGACCTCTTTTTTCTAATGTAAGGTTGTACTTGAAACCTCCGCCATTCCTCGTAAGCTTATTGACCTTCTCGACACTGAACCAACGGTCTTGCCGGCCTATGACCCTATGGGCAGTTTAGCTAACCTTCAGTAAATATTTATTTAGTCAGCAATTAGTCGTAAAGAATCTAAATGATTTTGCCACATACGTTTCACATAGCAGCCATTTGTTCCAATATCTGAATAAATGCCACGTACCTAGCTGAGATTTGCTATAATGACTGATAAACTTTACATCAAAGATACAGGCAGTAGCTTTTTATAGGGGCCATCATTTGATATGCTTGAACCATCTCGGCGAATAACTCTATGACCTTCTAGACTAGTAATTTGTCATTTTTCTACATTTGACGTTCTGTGTTGCATACAAGTACAGTGTTTATCCTATTGATTTATGGGTAGACATTAATATCGTTACGTGACTGGATAGAAATCTTTCGCGGAAGATGTATATTATTTCTTCGTTGGCTCTAACTATTATTTTATGCTGCTCAAATAAGGTTTCCATTTAAGGGGTGCCCAAGTTGATGTAAATAAAATATGAGGTTGTTGTCACTATATACTAATGATCGCAAATTCAATTCTTAATTAGCACAACGTTGGCTCCCCATAGACGCAAAATTTATTGAAGAGTGGCATGAAAAAGCATTCAATAAACTAGGGCTTGAAACTGGGCTGGGATATCCCAAGGCCCAGCCCGAAAAACGCCCAGCCCACAGGAACCTGGGCCAGTATTCGTCCCAAATAGCATAGGCCAATCGGCCCAGTGCCCACCCAGATAAGGTCTACTCATAGCAAGCTCTAAATAAACAGTAAAATCCCCCCTCAAAATCAACATGTGAATTATTTAGAACTCACAAAAAGCTCATCCAATATTAGCAGCTACATATCTAGTTTCCTATCCGAGCACAAATCCAAAAAATCGATGTACAATGTTGTCTATTTTTTTTTTTCGTTTCTTTCACTTTCCTACCGCCTTTGTCGTACGCGCAAAGCGTAATCGGTCAGGCGGCTAAAACAGCAAGCCATTGTTCTCTCGGCCTCTGCTCCAAAAAGGATACATTCCTAAGGAGCCTGTACTCAGCAAAACGACTAAGCGATGTATTCGCATATTACACGTAGTTCAAAGAAAAATATAAATACCAAACTAGACAGCGACAGCAAAACATCATCAACCTTTTCACTCTTAATTCTTATTTCTTTTCCGTTCTTCTTGATCCCCAGTGAGTTTGACCGCTTCCAGGAAGATAACTCAGATCAGGACATATCCACCGTTACTGTCGTCGTCGGATTTCTCCTTGCCGGTTTCAAGGACCGATCTGATGAATCTGCTTTTTGGCAAAGATTTGTCAAGCTGAAACATCGGTCACTGGAAAGACCTTCCAGATTCCTTTTGGTACCTTGATGACTACGTCAATTAGTCAGGTACCAAAAGGTATAAATAGAGTTTTATTTGGATTATCAATCTTCGTCGTTTGATTGATTGGCTTTTATTCTGACATTTGGGCACAACGATCGGCTTCGTACTATAAGTGATTCGGTTGTCGCCTAGGAACCCAGCAAAACGACACTACTACGTTTGTCGCGCCTGTCAATCGCCAACCAATCACAACTTCGATACGCAGATCAGTATTTTTGAATACCAGCAACTTCTTTCTCGATCGGAGCAAAACAATCGCGAGAATGTGGACGCGACAGTCTTGACGCGACTATTTTTACGCGACAACTTCCACACGACTTTTACACGATCCTTGCGCGACTTCTCCGATCCAACGCGATCGATGTAGTGGAAACGTTGGCAGCGATGACAAATCAGAAAACTATAAATACTTTAGAATTTAGAAAAAAATAAAGATCATCAATCGTTTATTCTCTACTTCTATTTTTATTGTGCTTTCCCTGTGATACTCCGTGAGCTTGACTACAAAAGTATTTTTAAGAAGACAGCTCAGATCCAGGCCTACTACGGTTACGACAAAAGTCCGACAGTTTTGTACTACATAAAATTCTAAAAAATGTAAAATGATTCCTGCCAGATTCGAACTGGCGACCGTCTGTGTGTTAGACAGACGTGATAACCGACTACACCAAGGAATCTTTGTGTTTTTGTCACGTGAGTGCTAGATAATGTGGTCTATGCTATATTCCACCGAGACCGTCTGAAAACGGCTGTTTGCAACTGAATTACGACTGAAGAAAGTTCGGCTAAAGAATGAACCGATTGGCAGGGATTGGGGTGTCCGACCTCTTCCGCCGGACCAGCCGGGGACGTCAGTCATTCGACGACGTCTACGCTCATCCATCCTTCCGTCCACCCCCCATCCCCTCTCCCATTTTTGCCCTCCGCCTCCATGCGCATTAACATTTCTTCCTTCTTCGCCCTTCCCTTCCTCCTTCCTTCCACTTGTCAGAATATCTCCCCCCCCCTCTGCAGTGTAAGGTACGATTTTTATGGCTGTGTACCAAGTTGTAAGTGAAAAGCTGTTTCTGGTAATAAAATGCACCAAAAGTTAGGTAGCGGTTGATAATAACAGTATGTTTCAGTTTGAGTGAGCACCAGGTGAGTTTTTGAGTCAATACCAAGACTAGATGAGTTATCTCTAGATAGAAAGATAAAGATAGAAAGAAAAAGAAAAAGTTTCTTTAACACCGATCATAACAGATGTTTAGATAGACTCTTGATAGGTCCTGTAGGATAAAGATGATCGTTAGTAGATCGTGTTTATGATTACTAGAGATCTCGTGTTGGATCGTTCAAATGGAATCAAAGGTTGTGTGGATAATAACGTGAATTCGTGAAATAAAAAAAGAAAAATAATCGTTGAATCAAAATAAAATCAGATATGGCAGAGTCTTTGCTGCGTGTGTCAATGAATTAAATAAAAGCAAAAAGAAAAAGAGGTTATCGACAGTTTCTTGATTATAGCCAACGGAGGTGCAAGGAGACTCGAGTATGTCTCGGTATTCTTGAGAAAGCCTTGGCTTTAGCGCTTGAAAATAGAAAGCAGACAACCTTTGTTTTAGTTGTATTAACCTGTTGATTTATTCATTGAATTATTTCAGTATTTATACAAAATCGGCGAGTACAAAAGTAGGGAGTAGAAGATAAAATGTGTGAGAAAAGTGCTACAATCACTAATTGTTCGTATGGCATCATGCATTGTATGATCGTATTGTACCGTCCATTGCCTGGTCGTATGGCGTCGTTCATTTCATGTTCGAATGGCTGAACACATATGATCTTGTGTAGAAGATAAAGTAGTCTCAATTGCTGCGGCAATCATTAAAGTTCGGTGGCAGTAAAACTGATAGCGGCGGCAGTGAAGTCGATAGCAGCGGCATTAAATAAAAAAAATGTGTGCAACCAAACGGGTGCTTACAACGGCTCCATCCATGCACACAGGAAGATGCATTTTATTTCACGTTGATGTGCTACACAGAAGAGAATAATGAGTCAACTCCCTACATGCTCTTATTTCTCACTGTTGAATAGCCAAAAACTCAAGATGCCATGAAGTAGATTTAAAAGAGGTAGTAGTGCAGATACGCTAGCAATATTGTACAGTTATGATTATATAAGACCAATTTTTATCATACTGAATTGACAAATTAATTCAAGGACTTATATGAGGTTAGAGGTTGTTTACTTTTTTCCGAAAAATCTTCACTCTTGAGTACTTAATTTGGATGGAGGGGTTACCTGGAGAAGTGCTCAGCAAAATTCCCTCAGTTTATGGATACTCTGGAGTTTCAATAGCATCTATTTACTATCGGCTTTTATTAAGAAGTTATTCAATAGTCGCTTTGATGGTTATTACATGAGTGTTCCTAAGCTGCCAGTCCTGAGTGTCCGTAGCAATTTTCCATGTTCTTATCTACACTATGTCCACCGTATGGCAACCAATTTTAAGATATCTCGGAATAAACTGGGTTGAAAATGGCGGGTAGTTATACAAAATAAAAAAAGATCAGCATCTCATAGCAAGTCAAATAGACAGTTTGATTATGCCAGAAAATGTCGAAACGTTTGGTTTATTTAAAAGTACCTTGAAGAATCAAGCAAGAATTGTAAAAGATCAAGATGAAGAAGAAGCTTACAAACGTTGTCAGAAATGCCATATATATGAATGACAATAGCGAATTTCCCTATGTGCTTGTATTCTCCTGAAAAAAAAAAAAAAAAAAAGATTGTCATATTTGACACGTCTTACATTGTGACACCATCAATTAATGTACTTTTGTCCTCAAGTACTGCATTATAACAACAGCTATACTCCTAATAATAATATGGTCATCTCTTTCACCAGAAAATAAAAGAAGTCCCAAAGGATCCAACCATCTGTTAAACACAATTATAACAACACTATAGAAACTTATGCTATCTCAGTCCCTGATAAGCTATTTTTTTACTTAAAGAAGATAGTCAACCAGGGACCGATTTTCCACAGGGAACCAGCAAATACCACAGAATGATGATGGCTTATTGGGGTAAAATGATATATATAAATTACTATGTTTAGCAAAAAAGATCGTTAACTTTGTTAGTAAAAATAATCTTGCATAATTTATGAAAGCAACAATAAATGCCTTTTAATTTGATATGTCTTTGAATGCTATGTGTCTGTTTGATAAACGATGTCGTTGTTCTAATTAAATAAATCATTAAGATCATACTGAAAGCAATCCATGGAAGGGAAAAAAGAACACGCTAGGTTCCGAAGCGTTCATGTTTCTTTTTCTGGGTAATAATGAAAGGGGCATTTTGCACGTTTTCTTCCCAACTTTCGCAGCGTAAGAGACAAGTGTTACTTCTTTTTAGGGAACAACGCAAGCTGCTACACTGCTTCTAAACCAAACGCTATGCAGTCATTGCTTCTGTACCACTGCAAGGGCAATTATTTGTTACCTGTACGGTTTTTACTCATGGAAAAAGCTTTTGCTTGGGTTTCTTGATGAATTCATCCAGACTACAGGATAGTTATGCTCAGCTTGGTTTCTGAAAAAAAAAATCATGTAAAACTTACTATCCATCTTCTTGTTCATACCACTATAAAAATTTCAGCGCGGCGCTTAGGTGGCGATGGACAGCTTAACCTCACAGTTCTTATCCAAGCCATTTCTATTTCAAAAAGTGTTCAGATAATTATATACTATATTCTTTTGAAAAAAAAATGCACTGCCAGGTTTTTTCAGGGTGCGTTTTGAGGTTTTTAGGCTATGTTCAAATCCATCGTGCACAGTGCACAAAGGGGGAATTGCTACGGACACTCAGGACTGACGGCTGAAGGACACTTATATCATCTCTGTCAAAACGATTACCGAATGACTTCTTAAAAAGTCTGATAGTAAATAGATGTTAATGAAACTCTCGAACATCCATAACCTGAGTGTCTGTAAACATGGGTGTCCATAAATCGAGCTTCTATAAACAGAGTGCTCGTAAATTAAGTATCCGTAAGCAGAGTGTGCGTAAATTGAGTGTCCATAAACTCGAATATTCGCTTATAACCTAAGTATCCATCCAGAAGACTCAATTTATGGATACTCAGAAGTTTCGTTAGCGTTTATTTGCTACCAGCCTTTATTAATAAGTCATTCAGTAGTCGCTTTAACGGAGGTTACATGAGTGTCCCTAAGCCGCCAGTCTTGAGTGTCCGTAGCAATTCCCGCACAAAGATGGTCCCATTTAATGCACACTGTGACTTTGTTGTGGAGGCCCGAAGACAGATCATCTCTTTTGATCGATTGACATGAGCGACACGGCCACTATCGAAGCGAACCATGCCAAGCAAGAAACAAACAAAAAGACTCGATCGCAGCGATTGACTCCAGCGCAGGCGCTATTACAGTCTATGACGGCTAGAAAAGTGGCGAAACAGATCCAAGGAAAACGGACTCATGTGACGTTTGACGATGAAGGCCATGAGTCAGTTACTGCAGAGGATGCACAGAAACCAAAGTCAAAAAATAATACCGAGAAGAAGAAGCGCAAGTTAAACGATATAGATAGCGGCAGTGATGTCAAGAAAACTAAGACTGAGAAAAAGACAAAGAAGGCATCGAAGAAAGACAAGCCAAAGGATGAAACGAAAAATGAGAAAGTTGCTACAGATGGAAAAGTTAAAAAGACAGGTACAAACAAAGGATGATCCAAAAAATCAAGTAGAGCTAAGCGCAATTTGATTATGCAGAGGCGCTTGCGTATGTTCGATTGTTTTGTGCCGATCGTGGTGCATGGAAGTTCCGTAAGATGCAACAAATATGGCTTCTGCAACACATGTACGATCAAGAAATGGTAAAATGATTGAGAAATGAAGTGTGGGATGGTATCTTATTTTACTTAGGTGGATGATAATGATTTCAAAATGTTGTTGGAGTATCTGAAAGATATGCAAGGGTCTGCACGTGAGGTAGGTGACGGTAGAAGAGTGAAAGTATGTATCAAAATGAATCCATCATTGTAGAAAACATTAAAGGAGGCACGGGATATTTGTAGCAGTAGTGCCAAGCAATTGACAAGCTATGGAGGTGCAGAGAATGATGACAATGATGACGATTTTGATGCAGAAAAAATGCTTGCAAAATCCAGCATGAAACCTACGATTCCTGTAAAAACAAAAAGAGCAGAAGCTATTGTGGAGATGTTAGGATAATTTGGCAACATGGCTGCACGGTTGGTGAAAGTGATGGGTTGCCAACTTTGGCAAAATTGATTACCAGACTTTCACCCCCACACTCACGTCCCCTTTTTTGGGCTTATAAAAGCAATAGATAAAAAGGCATTTCTTCTTCTTCTTTTTTTTTTTCCTTTTCTTCCCTTATATACATCTGCTGTTTTCTATGAATTCATCTGTTGCTGTTTTCGTTTCATCATGTACGACGACAACACCTATATATAAAGAATATGACGGTAACGATAATGATGAGAGTACAGTGCTCACTTTGTCATCTGTATTGTCCAACAACAACAACAACAACAATAATAATAATAATCATTCCAACTTTCTGTCACCACGTTGGGAAGAAAACCACCTGTCTTTGCCAAGGACTCATGTGCCGGATCTGATGCTTGTCGGAACGGGATTGGTTAAGCCAAATGAAGTATCAGCAGGTGTGTATGACGATAGCAGTGTTGCCCTGTCTACAACGAGAAGTCCACATACATTGATTCATGGATTTCCATCACAAATGATGTTATCGCAATATCTCAAAGATGACGTATTTCTTGCGCAGGCTCCCGAGTTTATGTTTCCTCCAGATGCTTCCACAAATAAAACAACAACAGCTGATTTATGCCCAACCCCTAGCGTGTCCCCCTCTCCGTCGGACTTTCTGTACAACCACGAACCACTGTTCGATGGCATCGACGATTTGATGGATCAGTCGTTAGCAGACCCCGGAACGGGTCCCGACAATGGTCAGCCGATGGTGTCCGCATCACATTGGCCGATACAACCCGAAACAAAAGAGAATACACCTCATTCTACCGATAAGAACTTGAGCGCCTGCGGTTCTCCTGAACTTGACTGGGTCGCTTTGTTAGACAACTTCCATGATACGCATGGTATACCAACACCTTCGACCACGGGGGAAAGCGAAAATGGAGATACAGATGAAAGTGATGTTGATGCGCAAGATCGCCGTCAACGGAAACGTGCACGATCGATTTCGTTTGACGACGTTCCGCTACGTGACAGCATGGATCGACTCCATCTTTCGGATGGGGATGTATTTATGCACATACCACGTGAAAACAAGAAGAAAAAGAAGCCACTAAAGAAAACAAAACCAAAACGGAAAACCCAGAAACGGACAACAGCACGACCCAGCTTAACAAACCCTCTCTTCTTGACAGCATGGAACAACAGCGAACCCACTTTGTTTGAACAGTTGACATTGGCTGGTATTGATTGGTGCAGGTACTGTGGAACAACAGAAGGTGTGAATTGGCGTCCTGGACCATGGGGAAAACGAACACTATGCAAGTGAGTTATGGATAAACAAGGTATACTTAAAGGAAGAGAGACTCAAATTCTTTTTAGCAAACATGGTTGTGATTACAAGGGATATGGGCTTGCTAGTCGGCTTCCTCGATTAGACTTATCTGCCTTTGCAGATGAACCATTGCAGGAGCGTCGACGACCGATTGTACAACAGTTCTGTATTCTCTGTCAATCGTCTGAATCCTATCCTGACAATAAACTGATTCCTTGCAATGGAGGTTGTTCCCGTGCCTATCATCAACTATGTCATAGGCCTCCCCTTCTACCTAGTGCGTTCAAGGATACGCTATGGTATTGTAGTTCACTCTGTCGCGAAAATCGCATGCGACACAGAGTCGGTAAGATTGCCCTCATCTCTATCTACTATCCAATGGACAAACTTTTTTCTTTATTTCCTTTTCCATATCTCTCTTTTTTCTCTTTCTCTAGTCGTCGATCTTCCCCGAAGATATTCACCGTTGATGCGGTTGCAAAATTGAAACTCATACCCGTCGGACAACGCTCATTTTTTGACATGTATAAAAAAAAGTTTTGTTTTACGCTAATAAAGCCGTGTGTGGGATATCGCAGGTGTATACCCTTCACTAAAACACGTTTCTATGGGCAGGGAGGTGGCTTATTTTCTAAGGAAGGTCATTTCCATCCGCTGCCAAAACCTTTGGAAACAGGTATTCCATTCCCTCTTGTATCTGTACGGCTCTGCGTGTCACCTATATCAGATAAACGTGACAGAAGAGCATCGCGAGCAGATTCATAAAACGATGAGAATGTTACCATGAAAGACTTAATCATCTGCCGATTTTAGTAGGTTTTTGATGTTACATGCAGAAGACAAAGAAAATTCTCTTGTAAAGATATCTTGCTGACCAATCGCCTCTCTAGCTAGGTGAAAAATGGTAAGGACATGAGTTGCTTGAAAGGGATAACGTGTCTTCAGAGTGCGAAGTTACTATTCAGTCTACTGGTAGAGAAACTCTTTCCGCAAATGGAGCGGTTTTTGGTTCCTCTGTCAACTTTCTGATATCTTAAAGCAAGTATTCTATAATCCACCGCTACTCAACAAGTTTCTGTTTGTCCCTCTCACGCAAAAGTCAAAAAAAAAAAAAAAGGAGCGTACGATGCAACAGAGTACAGCCAAAAAGATATCGTAAGTGGACACCTTCAAGATCTTACTGCAAAAAGAGGTTCGCAAGAAAATATGTGCATTGTATGAAATTCTTGCCTGTAACCAATTCTCCGTTTTGGCGGATGATTACACATCCACATAGTCGATCATACTATTTGGATTTTGTGTTCGTATACCTATGCTGTTATTGAATAAACTTTTACGCTAATCTAAACAAATTTCGCGTCCATGAAGTGACAAGTTTGCGCTAAAGAAGAAAATAATATGCGCTATCCGTTAAACAGTAAAACTTACTTCAACTTGGTACCTCAGCGGACACAAAATTTATTCATGGTTAATACTTCTTATCTTTGGATGTGATCTTACTTAACCCCCGAAGGGTAATTCCACGCGTTCGTGGAGACCATGCCCCACACCGCGATGGTTGGGGGCAGGAGAAGACGTTGATGGCATAAAGTCATTTGATGTTTAATGACTAGGAATATAAACAACATATCAACAGACTTGAGTAATTCTGTATGTATATTCAATCCCAGTGCGTACCGTGGATGTTTGTGATAAATAGAGCCGAAGAAAAAAGAAGAGGAACGGTCCTTTTTTTTTTTTAGATGGGGGGTTTTGGGCATGAAGCGTTTCCTTATCTAGAAACACAATGAACCAACGCATTACGTAATTCATGTTATCCAGGCCCACTTGAACTTGATGCAAAGTTCATTTTGAGCCAACACCGCAAAGATCTTTATGGATACTCGTAAATAAATAGGAAAAACACTATAATTCCGCATGATCCTGGGGAGGATTCTCAGCCCCTCCGAAATTGCTGGGAATGCTCAGTCTTTTAGTCTGACAACAAAAGCAATGACAATGGTGAAGGAATAAAAAAATGAATGTGACGTGATAGGACTACAACAGTCCTTTCTTCTTCTTCAAATATGAAGATTAGAGATAATTGCAAACACTCTACCTTCTACACATATGGTACTGAAGCATGAATTGCCAAATCTAACTGCATATTGCGTATTTGGCTGTCCACGTTTTTATGATAATTTACGTCGCAACCGCTTAACAAAAATCTCCGTCTTTTTTTTTTTTTTTTTCGCTCTTTGATCTTGTATTTCTTTGAGATGATACGATCTTTGTTGCTACTGTTCTTCGGTAAGAAATTGTGTATTGAAGTAAAGATACATTTCTCATCGTTTCAAAGCATGTCTTTTCGTCAGTGTTTATGTTGTACAGGCGGATGACGAAGATGGTAAGAAGCCGATAGGCAGGTCCGCATCTGGGATTCATTTTCCTGTTTTAGCCACCATGATGTTACCTGTATGGAATCATCCGACCGAAGTTTCCAGTAGTGGACCTGCGCCACAAGCAACCGCATGCGTTTATCCAGGACAGATTGCAGTGACATACGTAAGAATTTTCTTCGCTTGAGAGAATGGACTCAGTATGTTAAGGAAAATGGATAGAATGAAGGACCTAGTGATGTAACCGCCAAGGTCTTAAATGGACTTAAAGCAGCCCAGGCAAAAGCTAGCTTTTTTGTGAATGCAACATGGTAGGCAATTCCGGTTTTTTTTTCCCTATTTATTGATGTTCTTGTTTAGGCTTTATACACAACAGTACGCAATGATTCTTCAACGAGCGCACAACGATGGTCATTTCATTGGTATGACTTATCGCGCGCCTGGTGATTCATCCAACGGATTAACGGATGAACAAATCAAAACGGATGTGACAAACACCGCCAAAGTCATTGAAACGTTGATTGGGGTTGCACCAAAGTATGTGCGCTTGCACTACACGCAGCCCGAAGATATCCGTTTAGAGCATATCATCCGTAGCTTGGGCTATACCTTAGTGTCTTACAATCTGGACACGCAGGATTACAACTTTAAAAATAATCCCGAAGGCATTGCAAATCTTTATAGGGATGTTTTTACCAAGCAGATCGACACCTATGATTCAAAAGGATCATTTGTATCTGTTCAGTACGACATTCCCGATACAGGATCATGGCAAGCTATTTACGATATTATACGTACCATTAATGATGCAGGTTACACGATGGTACGCATGGATGGCTGTCTCAATGATAAAGAACCGTACAAAGAATGTAAGTTGAATAGCGGTTTCCATTTGCGTGCTAAATCAAGGACGCATTAGCGGCGGCCTCTCTCAAATTTGTTGCGGACAAATTCTCATTTGGATCGGCCAAGTATAAAGAGGGTCAGATTGCGGTGGAAAGACCGATCAATACGACTTCGGAAGATATGATAGAAGGAAAAAAGCAACGTAACACCAATAGTTCATCCCCATTATACGAGGTGTTTGGATGGTTGTATGCTATACTTGCATTGATATCCATTGCATGGACGACATAGAAAATTTTTTTTTTTATTTTTATTTTTTGCTTAGCCAATCAATTCTGCTGTTCCATCTGGCAACTGTCGATAAGGTGATGAGCCATCGTCATCCCCTGTATTACCAATTATGCGTTCGTTACATCTCTCAGGGCGAGGCGTTTCATTTGGAAGCATTGGTAACATGCTATCATGAGCAAGTACTAAGAAATAAGTTAGCTAGTCAGGAGGTATATACATATACACTCAACAAATTTGACATTGAGTTTCGGCTATATCATTCCATGAACTACACAAAGTAGGTTAAGACGAAGAAGAAAAAAGGGTAAACATACGAATTTTCGAGATCAATCCAATCCCTTTCATCAGGATACTCTAGTTCAATATCATCAAAGCTCTTATGGATTTGATGTTTCTCTTGTTCATATAGTTCGCGTAGTGTATTTGCTAATTCGGCACGAACGAGAATCTCTTCATTGGTTGGCTTTTTTGAATGAACATTCATCATCGTTATCGCATTTTTTTTGGGGAAAAAAAGAAATGTTTTCAAACTTGTCCATGTGCGTCTCGATTTTTCTTTTGAAAATGAACGAATTGAACCCATTGCATAAAAACTTTATTCGGTTTCTGGTCGGACACAAAGGAAGCAGTCCTCTTAGACACAAATGATCACGTGTATGCTCCTGGACAGACCCTGTTCCCAACATACTGTACTGTAATTTACATTTTGTATGAAGGGTCTTAGGAATAAAATTCAGGAGCTTATGATAGGATAGGATCTACAGTAAGAATTTTTATTAGTGGCTCGTCGTATCTGTGGCTTCAGCGTTGGTGTGGAGGCGCATTTCGAAATCACTGGGATCTCACGTCTGGACCTGCAAAGCTCATGAGGTATTCCTTACTAGCTGTCTATTCATCATTAATGCGGCCCGGGATTAATAACAGTTGATTGGAAGAAATGTAATCGACGAAGATAATCACGAACATACGATCAATCATGGTGTTTCATTAACACCGAAAATTAGATGATACGAACACGACATAGTCGAAAGGATGAAGCACGTCGTGATATGGCGCTTTGTTTGAAGACATTGAGAGATTGAAAGCAGACAGTTCTCTCAAGAGGAAAATGAATATGGAACAATAGTACCGCTCGATGAATGCTTGAAGCAGCGTGATTGTCATGTTCGCTACTGTCATAATTCTCAGCAATAGCATCAATTATTGTTTCTTTGTCGTCCTTTCAGTATTGAAATGACCAACCACTTTTTAGAAGCTGTATTTAACGATGCAACTTATAAATGAATGTCTACAAGAGTCCGTATGCGAATACTGTTAGCGTCGATAATGTATACATCAAGAGTTTGAAGGGTTTTGGAGTTGCTGGCGCATGGATTCCTGATAAAACAAGTGTATTGTACGGATGAGCTATGAAAGCTCTTAATTCAATTGTATATGAACCAGCATCCTTTTTCCTGGAGTCATCACAATGGATAAACTAGCAGCTGAGCTTGGTGCTGCCAACAAGGTGTTTCCTTATACAAAACAGCTTTTGTATACTCTATACATTAAGGGAATTTTTTTTTTAGCAAGAACTGCCTCAAAAGGATTTGATACAGAAGAGCAACAGGAGACATTACTCAAGGCAGTTGACAGAGTTATTTATTCGAAAACTATTTGAGACTGTGAGAATGCTAAATGTCCGTACATTGAGTTTGCTACATTCAGTCGGACAGCAGAAGATGGTCCTACAAAAGACAATCCTTGGCATAAGTTTACAGAATTAATGAGTTCTCTGCAAGTAAGGATTTTACGAACTCTGACGTTATCTCTGCCTAAATTAGTAGTAAATGTTTGATGTATAGAGCTCCCTCGCTATGTTCAATGCCTTCGTCTAAGCAAAATCATGGAAGGTACGCAAGGGATGAAGATAACGGGGAGGGGCAATACTCAATGTAGTACACAAAATCTGATTCTCCAATTACATTGACTGTCCTTGAGCAATAGCTGTGCTTCATTCAACGATGAGTTATGAATCATGTCTAACGTATAAATTGTCATAAGTATGATTTTCTGCTATAAACATAAACACGGTTGATAATATCGCAAAAGAAGTATATTCAGTTCAGTACAAAGATAACTCAAAAGCGCATCTCGCTGACTACGGCTCAAAGTTTGATGTACACTTCGGTCCAGTCGAGGAACAAAGCATCACTCGGCCACAAATCGAATACGACATTATTAAAGCCACCCCTGATGAAGAAGATAAATACGTGGTTGAACTTTCTACAAAAGGAAAACTCTACTACGTCAATGTAGAAATAAGTTTCCTGGATGAAGAGACCCAAGAGATCCTGAAGCAGCAACTCCGAGGTCTACAAAACGAGCTCAATAGAGAATATCTCAAAAACCAGAGGCAATCTCTAATCACTATTCATTTTTTAAAACAATAATCATGCCATCAGTCATACTTACAATAGCACACTAATATTTAGTTTTTAAAGAAAATCTCGATTCCACTTCAACCCCCTTTTGGTATTAAACCCTGAACATAGTGAGGACTTGAACATTTTTGTAAGATTTTTTCCCGTTTTCGCAAAATCATTGAAGATACGCGGGGGTCGAGCATAGCAAGGCGTGAACATAGCGAGGGGGCACTGTAGTCGAATTATTTGACTTCTCTTTCCTTTACAGAGCCAACTTCGTGTAGAATGGTTAAAGTCAATGTTTTTCGATAAGTATCTTTTTAATTGACTCTTTTAAGCATATTTCATTGTATCTTTTTTTAGATATCCTTATGGGGCTACAGTATTACACATAGGCTTCAGAAAGCTACAACTAATTAGCAAATTTTTACCGATTTTGGCTGATTGACATGTAGCCTACGTTTTGAAAATATTCTGTGTGACATGGATGTCTGTCTTATTGTTGTCCACCCGCATGTATCACCGTAAATTATACGGTGTGATACTCAGATAGGCAATATTTCCTTTGGATAGCTTTTAACGATACTCTTATATTTAGTGTTACTTCGTGCTTTTTCAGCGAATCATTCATGTATCGGAAAAGTTTTATATTCTGGCCCTCCAAATAGTGCACCACTGGGTCCCCATGAATCACGCAGGAAACGACAGGCTGATGATGGACACAGTTGACTCCGTCGTTTGTGGCCGAAGGCAAATCCCCTTTATTATCACTCATCACTGATGAAACAAGTAAATTAGCGCCGCTTGAAATTTCTATTTGACCAATAGAATGGCAATGAATGATCTCTTTACCCCCCTACTACAGTAGCCTGATTTAGCAAAACAATGATAGATGAATGCATGTAAACTAGTTGCATGTCAGATCAATATGGATTTACATTATTATACCATCGAACAAGTATCTTAATTTAAAATCTAAGAATTAGTGCTTATCTGTTCTATCTATCAGTTTCAGAAAGGCTGCTGCCTTTTCGGGATCGCGCTGCACTCCAACAGCATTTTTATAACACTCTGCGATCGCATATGGTACAACCTTCATTTCTGATTCAATAAGTCCCATTAAGGTTTTAAATCCGAGATGCTGATCGCTCACCGGACCACACCAACCGTTCAAATGGTATACAGCCACCATTAGCTTCGCATACGGCTCAAGTAGAGCAATTGACTCAAATAGTTGGTATGCTTCTCGCTGGAGTTCCTCCTTTTCGGAAAGGTTTATGGATTGGTTTGCCAAATGGTGTTTGAGTTTTGCTATTGCCAGCTTCATAGGTGCATCTTTTCCAACCTGACCCTTAAAGCCGACAGCGGTATTGCGCACAGAACGGTCTTGAGCATACTCATACCACCTCAGCGCCTTCGTGTAGTCGATTTCAAGCTCTTCGTGATATCCTCGCTCGTAGTATTCGCCTACCATGAGTGCAGATATTGGATCTCCTCGTACTGCGGCGACAAAATAATGCATGAATGCCATCTTCCGGTTTTGTGGAATGATATACTGATTGTTGGGTGATGAGAATCCGGAATGGTAGAGTTCACCTAGTCTTCGACAGAAATCGTAAACAAGACCACGTGTTCCCTTCTCAAATATATGCACAGCTTCCTGATATTCCTTCGTGTCCCATAAATGACTTGCAAGTCGATAGCTAGCGAGATGATTCTTTTCCCCTGCTTTTCTTAAATATTCGACTCCCACAGACTCGTTGAAGGCAACTCCTCCTGTACCATCAAGGGATCTGCATCCAAGCCGATATTGGCTGGTTGTATCGCCCTTGTCAGCACGATCCTTTAAACCAGCAGGGTTTCTCGCAGGCAACTGATTGGGGTCAACTCTATTATGGACATTGTACCGAATGTGCCATCCAAGTGATTTAAGCATATCTTTAGTGATACAGTTTGTGATTATTCCGCCGAGACTTCGGGCACAGGTCTGTTTAACTCTTTTTTCGAAGTCGAAGCATAGATAGACCCTGTTGTTCTTGTCAATAGTTGCTACACTTTCAAAAATGATTGTGTCGTCTACATGAGCATTTCCAGAACTAATAATCTGCACCGCATCGTTGTCGTCGTCCAGCAAACAACTTAAGATTTTCCTACTTGTCTGTGAGTATATCTGGTTATATATACAATCAACAACTAACCATCTGCAGTTGAGTGTAGATTTCTTAAGCTCGTCTTTCCTTTGTGGATACGAATCATCGTTTAACAGTTCACTAACAAGTATATCCTTTGCTCCTGGGAAATCGCCATTCGTAATACGAACCGTATCTCCGTATCTCACATATCGTCCCTCTTGTGCCTTTTCGTTGCATGTGATTGATTCATCGAAAAGCTTAACAGATAACCGGTTTGCTGATCTTTTTGATGGCTTTCTTTGATTGTACGATATGCTGCTTTCTTCTGTAAGACTGTGATTGTGTTCGGATTCTTCGATGTTTGCAAATTTATGGAACTTCCATTTTCCTGTGTCGTCTTCGAGAAGCATAATGCCCCATTGGCAAGGATGCTCTTCATCTTCACTTGCACTCAGGTTTCGGGATCTTCCATTTGTTGAATTACGGTGGGAGCAGTAAATGCATATCACCTACGTTAGCGTAAATATAATGTTTCTTTCATTGCATGTTCTTACACGCTCTGTGACATCTTCTATGATAACATCAAACCCATAATTCCTGCAGCTCTTGCAACAATAGTCTACGGCAACAGCGCTATTCGAAAATTCCTTCTCTAGCAAGTCTTCAAATAGCGACTCTGTCTATAGAAATCGTTTAGAAATATATATATATATATTCGCTATGCGCTTACAGTTGTATAGATTCCAGTTAGGAGAGCATCTTGTTTTTTGCTGGATCGTGGATCGCAAGGTGATAGCACAAATGGGTATCCGTACATTATGCGGTCTTCTGTAAGTAAAACATTGTCGAAAGTTTTTAGGATTTTGTACTGCTGATTCTCATCCAACAGCTGATATATCGGTCTTAATTCTTTTAGTTGAATGACAGCTGGGTTGGAAGTAATTGTATCCACCCAGCTATTGACATCCTTCCAGAGCAACTGCTGTGAGTCGCCGCCTAAGAAAATTGCATTTCGTGAGCGTTATTGGCGAGTCCACATCTTTGCCAACCTATTACGTCCCAGTATCTACTCTTCTGTAACGTTTTTTCGACATCAGTGGTGATTCTTCTCCTGGAAAGTTCTTTTTCGGTTATGGTAACAATACCGCCTTGTTTACCAATCTCCTCTGAGAGGAGCCTCTCGTGCGGAGCCGGCTGGCCAGGCCTGACAAGAGAAAATTCATTGGAAGATCTCTCCTGAAGTTCTTGCTTCTTTTCCTCGTCTTTGGTAAGCGTCTCGTACATAATCCGGCCACCTACATAATACGTTACCTCTATTGCACATACTATGTATTAAGCGTATTACCAAATCGCACTACAGTTGGATAATAATATCCATACTGCTGAAACACATCTTGTAAAGCACGGTACGTATCAAAATCCATGTTACCCATCTGTAGTGCTTTGTTTATGGCGTCTTTATATTGGCTAGTTGCTTTTATGAGACCTTCAAACAAATGCATCTACATAAACACTTCTGTTTAGCATCCTTGATTTATTCTGCTTCATTTGTAGACGGATTACCTCTAAGCAGGTCATATAGGCAACATGGCATTCAGACGTCGACATGGACATATGATGAGTCGGTTTAGCACTATGTCGCTTTATATAGGTGCTAATAGCACTTTCACTTAACACCGCTTCTCCTGGTAATTCAAAGGTTGCATTGATATCGAATAGCGCATGCTTCACTATAGTCTTTGAATTGGTTACGGTTCGTTCCGTCCGTTCGACACTAAGACCGTCAGTGAACTTTTTAAGCATCATTGCCTTGGAAATCATGTCGTGTTTGACAAGTTCCAGAGCATGGCTATTTGCCTCTATTCCATCAAGATGTATTCCTTGAATCAGCTGTGGTATTTCAACCACAAGATTGGTGTATTCGTCATATAGTCTCTTGATCTCCAAAATCTGCTTATCGTCCAGAAGCTCGTACGTCGGTTTTAATGACTTGAACTGAATGCGCTGCTGATTTCTTTGCGTAGATTCAATCCATTCCTCGTAGCTTTTAAATGAATGTCCTCCTTCACAATGAAAACAAATAGCCTTATCAATTAAACGTGTAATTTGTACCACCAGTTACTCTTACCACTTATCTGCAGATGTTTAGAACCTATTTCAAAAATTTTCCCAATTGCACGTATGACATTGTCCATCATCCAGCTTTCGGGAGGGCCATCTGAATCAATTTTGTGCACCAGTCTCGCACCTACAAAGACTGACATCAGTATAATTGTAATAGTACAAAAGCAAACGTCCTCTACCAAGACGGATAACGGACGGATAGTAGTATCCAAAAATCCCAAACACTTGCTGTAAGCCTTTGTACTTGTCTTTATCAGATTCAACACTCAAAGCTTTGTCGATGGCTTCTTTAAATTTATCCGTCCCTTTTATGAATTTTCGATCTAGCACAAGCTGTTGTACGTACATCAGTTAGCTTCTGGGTAGTTGATCATATAGCAATAACAAATATATTTGTTTATAGCTACGCAAAATTATTCTTTTGTTTGTGCGAAGCTTACCTCCCGATGGGTTAAGTATACCACAAAATATCTACATTCCCCTGTTGAAGGTTGTAACTGTCCACCATGTATCTCCAGATGATGTAAAATGGCGCCCTTCAGAAATCCGACATCTTCCACCGACGTTTCAGATAGCTCAGTGTGAAGAAATGCATGTGCATCACTGGTGGCTCCTAGCATTTTTTGGCGGACCTCGCATTCTATCAGTGGATTCCCCCCAGTAGATACTTGCCGGAGTAAGTGACAAATATCGATTTCGTTAATCAATTCGACAGTCATTTCGTTAGATAAGGATCCGTTAACGTAAACACCTTTTGCTATGCCTGTTTGCTGCGCCATGGTGGAGCGAATAAGAGCATTTTGCATGTCAGAAGGGCGTATAAGAACAGCCATAGACTCTGCAGATAGCTGGGAAGAATCGGCGGATGGTGTAGTCTGGGAATGTTGAAGATACTGTGTTGCGTATATACGTTGGACTTCTGCACTACGTCTAGCATCCAAAACCTCGTAGATTGGGTTTACATCGATCACTCTAGCAAAGTCTGGGGAGGTGGCTGTACTTTGGAACCAACCCTTGACATCACCGTCATCCAACAATAACTTCAGGTCTCCACCTGATAGTGTTCATATAAATTAATGTTCGCTTAAGCTAGTAGCGAGGCATACCACAGGCATCCCAACGAAGCTTCTTATCAATGATTGCTTGGATCACTTGTAACACGCTGCCAGCGAAAACACTTCCAGGCTGGTGGCATTGAAATCGTCCTCCTAGATAAATTGTCAAACAATTACTAGTAGATATGTTCCTAACCGGTCGTAATCCAGTATGGACAATAGTAACCATAGTCTCTGAAAACCTGTTCTAATGCAATAAACTTTTTATCATCCTTAGGGACTGCGATTGCTCTATCAATAGCGTCTTCAAATTCCTTTGTCGCTTGAATAGCGGTAGGAGGAATAAACACCTATTTAAAACAGTTATTGCTGGTATTGTTTATTTAGTTACAAGACTGACGTGTCGTCTGTTTATATAGAAACTTCTCCATTGTTGATGTTTTTCTGAGACTGAAGCTTCCGAGGCAGCTTTAAACTGAGGTATTCCGGGGAGTGGGATTTTGGCATAATCATCAACGTTTGGGGCTCCGGTTGCAGCCGCATCAGCGATAACACTATCTGGATAGAGATATATATGTTGGTTACGATTGAACCTGATAGCTTGCTTGGTGGCCAGTTGTCCTTCAGCGTCGACTCCTCGTATCCAGGTTGAAGGTATATTGGCGTTTAACTTTTCAAATGTTGTTAGCAAAGCGCAGAGGTTGTTTTAGTCTTTCCTCACCAAAAGTGTATAATCTTCCAGCCTTATTTGTGGTCCTTGCATGAGAAAAACAAACCTTTGTGACTCCGTATCAGCTATTATTTTATACTGTACATTAAACAGTCAATATGTAACACCACTTTCAACATCCATATATGGTGTCCTTGTGTACCATTCAATACGCTTAGTCATTTCGTCCGCGATAACATTGTGTTTATTGTTGACTACACACTACTCTCAAATCTGAGGATTACGTACAGACGCACCATACGAATATCTATTTCAGCACCACAATATAGGCGCATATGCAAAAAATCAATTTAGCTCGCTGGAAGACGCGTCTGATATTTCTTAGGGTTTGTATGTCCTACGTTGACAAATACCACTGACGTCGTTGTCCCCTTTCCCCGAGAAGTATAAATGGACAGGACATACTGAATTTGCAGCAGCAAGAGACTAGTTTCTATTCAAGGCACCTTTGACGTCAAGGAACTTGATGCGCGTTTAGTTTAAGGTATTGGAACGAAAGTCTAGCATTTCCCGCAATTCCTCGCTCATACATCTTTATGGCCACTAGTTCACAGGAGATTGCAATTTTTTTTTTTGAACGAATAAGAATATCAAGTTATTCCTTTGTGACCATGTCTGTGGGCTATACCGTGAAAGCTTTCGATTCCATGACGGAAAGCCCAACTATATCACTATGGAAATGATCTCGACCATCGTATAATCTCTCTGAATTTTCTATACAAAATCTTGGACTAATATTGAAAACCCTACAAAAGAGAGAAATTTCAAGATATTTTCCCGTAATGATACAGCAATACTATGTCAAATAAATGACGAATACACAAATATGCCTTGTTTTGACAAAGAAAAGGCGTGCCTATAGAATAGCTGAGGACATGGCACAGATCAATATCGTCTCTGTGTTTGACATGGTCTTGGCTTAGTATAAACCTTCTATGATTTAAACGGAGCCGTTCCGAATGCCAGACTAATAAAGAGACGCCGCATATTGCCGCGCCTTTTCTTCGTACCAACCGGTTCCATCAAGATAAAGAAAAAACTACATTGAATGCAATAAACCAGTTATTTGTACTTGCTTGACAATATAGAAAGGTCAGTAGATTTTACATATGACGTTGCCAGCGAATACGTGCGTGGCTTTCATTTGATGAATATATTGCAAGGCGCTCAGTAATCGGGCTACCCATCAATGTAATCACGACGACTCTTTAGAGGATATATATATATATACAGGTACTATTCAGGCAGGTGATCCCGTGAATATGTTATTTTTCAGAGACAACTTTGATGTTCTTCACTCCCGAGCGTTTACTTATGGCACTGCTGCTAAACTAAGTTGCAGCTTACGTAAATATGGGCAGACATCTGTTACAATCAGCACCGTCGAATACGTAGTATCTTGCACTTTCTGAGGTGAAGTAAGGAGTATGCGAGATACTTGCAAATAACGCAACTCATAGGATTTTTGCCTGGCACTTTTATTTCCCAATCCGTAAAAGTGGTCGCTATCTACAACCTGTTGTTCAAGCCGGTTTGAAAGCAGAAGTAGATGTAGAAAAATATGAGGCATTGTGAAAGGTGTTTGGAAAACTTGATTGTTGCTATCCTTCAAAAATAGTAATTGGCATTATACATCTCCACATATCTATTTTCATTTAAAGCGTCTTGCTTTAGGTGGTAAACTTGCTTGCCGGCAATAAGGTTCAAAGATTCCAAATAGCAGCGAACCAGAAAGTGAGCAGACGGCAGCTCATTACAGTGGTAGCATGGCCAAAGACATTGCAAAAACAATCAAAAATCACAAGCACTGCAAATTCATAGGCACTGTTCAACATGTAAAAACAACACAGAGTACATATTCAGTGATCAGAAGGGTACGCGCGATGACTGTATTAATGATATTTATTTAGGCAAAATGCAGATGGGGAAAACATGCAAAAGAGTGCCAGGCTTGGTGATGCGTACTATCATGGGCATGGCGTAGATCAAGATGGCAGACTGGGAAAAGAAAATGCCTGGTCAGAGAAATGCAGGTGCAAAGGCTGACCTTGGACGTATGTACGAGAATGGATAAGGTATGCACCAAGACTACTCGAAAGCGTTCGAATGGTACAAGAAGGCGATTGATCTGGGATAGGCATATACTCAAGTTGATATTGAATAAATGCGTGATGTGGATCAAGTATACTTCATAGCAATTGGAAAACACTGAAGCAAAACTGATCATCGCAGATTGTTGCACACAGTGAATTTTGTATTGTAGAGGTAAAACGTAGAATAAAGAAGGCCTTTCTCCACAATCTTTAGGTATAAGAACGTTTTTTTCTCCAATGCGCGAAAGTGGAAGGTAGCACATAGGATCATGATGGCCGCATTGGAGAATAGTATGCCTCCTCTTTGACAATAGTCAATATCAACGCCCGGTATCCACATTGTCACCACATGCTTGCGTAGTGTCAACGAGATAGGATGGGTCGAAACTATTCCATCTGTTTGTTCCGTGCGTGATACGGTAGATCCAGCGAATTAACTTAGAGAGTGCAGAAGAATAATAATCAAAATGAGTATTCAGGAAATCGTAGAGGATTAAATAACTATGGATAATGATGGAAAAACTACGATTTGATCGAAAGTTTGAGACTGCAGGTTATCCGGATACACTGGAAATTTCCGGAAACGATTCCTTGTAGTATAGGTAACCAAAGGCTGTTGTTGATTACTTCATTTTTCCTAACTTCTGATTTAACTCCTACTTATTCAATGCAAATATTATTTCGAAAGCGAAAAATGATGTATACCAAGTTAAGGAAAATATTTTAAGTGGACCAGTAATTTGCCCTGTGCCAAAGTGGATCCCTAGATCAATATAGGGACATGTATTGTTGTGATCCATAAGCCCGGAGTAAGCATAAGTTGAGAATTGCTCATTCATCCTCCAATGGTTCTAGAAAGGTTTGTAAACAAACCCGATATTCTCGTCCCTTCAATGGTCGCGGCTGGATAAATTCGTCAGCCTCAACCACTGCCTTTTTTCTTTTAATCTCAACTGAAGGGGAAATTCAGGGAAATGCTGCGTTTATGATACTGAGTTGTCATTGTTAGCGACAATATATAGCAAAATAGAAGATCTAATGGATATATTATTGGGATCCATATTAGAGCAAGGTATCTATTTCTCGTTAATCATCATCGTCATCATCAGAACGAGGTTTGCTTTGAACAAGAAATCCGACCATACATGCATCCAACATAAAGTCAGCATTGACCCATGCATGTGTTAACACTAAACAAACTGTTAATTTCTTCTATCCATATTGAGTGATGTGTCTACGCACTGAATAATTTGGTACCGTCTCTCCCCGCAATCCGCATGATGTCTTTTACTCCTCCAGGATGAAATTTGATATACGCCGTCATATTATAGACCTTTCCTTGAATTGCCGTCCATGCATCGTCCATCGTATTATGTTGCCGAATATCCTCCAGTGTATATCGACCTAATTGTGGAACACCCTATCGAAACGAATATCATGAGACCGCAGAAAATGTTAGGTAGGTGCTTACCCTAAGATCCTTGCCAGACGATTTCAACCTTGCCCAATCCAGTGGGGAATGACCTGGTTCGAGCCTCACTTTCTGCCGTCCTCTTGGTTGAGGTGTCGATGCGGCTGCTAATCGTTGAGGGCCATTTCGGGCAGGAAATTCGGGGACGGCCAGAGCACGATCTGACCAATACATTGCGATGAGCCCATGACTCTTCCGAGATGAATAAATAGCTGCATACTTTCCGGATCCTGAAGTGTCATTTTAGGGACTGTATCTTCTTTCTTATTCCAACTAAACCATGACATGATGAGTAATGTAAAATAAAAAGGAACTCGGTCAAGTTTTTTTTTTCCCCGTTTTTTTCATTTCCGCGAATTTAGTGATCAAAGACTATGGTTTAACAAATAATGCAAAAATAAGGACGATAAAAACGTCGCTATCACAACACTTGTATATGCTAAAGATATATCGTCCCTACGTTGCTTTACTCCACTGCATTTGTAAAATAGCTGCTGCAAGTTTTCCAACTCAGTGCTGGCCACGAGTAACACACATGCCTTCTGTTTTCCGGGGAAATCAAAATCCTATCCTAACTTTTTCTTTTTTTTTTGGGGGAGAAAAAAAATGAAGCTAATGTGAAAAGTGATAGTATATATAATGTGAAGGGGCGTTGACGAGTAGAAAAGGAAGAAAAAGAAAGAATATACAAAAAAGGAAGAAGAAATGAGTCCAACACCGATTAGGTATATGTGCTCCAGTCAATCGATGCTTTTTCACTCAGACCAAGACATAATTCAACATGTGAGGAAATAGGTCGTCGAATCACACTACGAATAGCCTGATCAAGTGGAAATGTACGTTCATCTTTGGCATCCGATACAACAATACGTTTCCCTGGTGGGGGAGAACCCGTCATATCGACTTCAGCCAGGAGATCTCTGAATGTAAAACTGTCTGTAATGGCCAAATTGCGGATATAGTACATGGGCTGCGAATCCAATGAAGATAGACTCTTGAGTGAAACGGTTTCAACGATGGTGGGTGATAAAGTTTCCTGTCGTTGCAATGTGGATGGAAGTGGTGAAATAGGTGTTTGGCCCCGGGTATGGAGCGGCGGCAGTTGCGATGAAAAACTATCTACATGAGGTGGTGGAGGACGTGCATTGGAAGGCGTTGCAGAAGACGAAGATGTCTGATGAGCAAAGAAAGGCGTCATGCTGGTATAAAGAGGTGTTGACGCACTAGAAAAAGGCTTGTGATCCATATGGGATGGCTTGGATATACGCTTTCGTTTCATAGATGTAGAAGGTGTCATCATCGAAAAATCGGGCGATCCAGGTTCAGGCCGATGGTGCGAAATCTCGCGTACCTTGGCAGCTAAACCACCCGCGTAGGGATGATGGGGATAATGATCAACATAGGGTGATGATTGAATTGATCGTTCTTCCATAACAATATCCATTCCATTTGAATTTGCTGGAGACGGTGGAGCCTTGCTTCGTTCATGTTTCTTTTTGGCTCGATACAATGTACTGCTATGTGCTTTACACAAGGATACCTCAGCCAAATCGGTCAGACCAACTACTTCGTTGCTTTCATCCCTGTAAATGACATGAGCATTGTCGCTTAACCAACTGATTGAAAATTCGTAGTCTTCTTTGTCTTGCGGATGTAATTTTTTTGCTCTTGAATCAAGACTTCCTTGAGGCAAGTTTTTCCCCCGACGTGGTTGTACTTCATTGCAGATACAATCGATGCCATAATGCTATAGATAATAAGTTACAACTTTTTCTCCTTCTTGTTTCAGATAAAATTCTTACTTTGGAACATGTGAAGCACACGCTACAAACAATACATGCATTCTATACAGAAAGAAAAGAATGAGAAAGGTGTGTGTCAACCAGTTTAAGAGGAAATAGTGATATTTTTGGTCGCAACCTTTCGGACTGGAAGATGACTATGACCGAGATTAGGTTGCCTTTGTTGCTGCGGAGTAGGTGGCGGTTGTAATCGTGATGACGGAAATGGTTCGCTTGGATGAGATGGTTGAAGCATTGGTAGCTTTGTGTTCACCTGTGCAAACTGAAACAAATTATTATTTTCAGACATGCACCTTGGAAATTAAGAAAGAAGAAGAAGAAAAAGAAGAAGAAAAGATAGTGTCAAAAAGAAAAAGGAAGGGAAGAGAGAGAAAAAGGAAGGTAATACCTTCCCCTTTTATTTACCTTAAAAAAAATTCGCGCCCTCTAATGCAAGGAGAACTTTTTTCTCTATATATTTATTTTATGTATTTATTTTTTCTTCGCGGAAAAATAATGCTACGCAACCCATCCCAATAACAAAGTTACCACGTAGCAACGTTGTGCGTCGTCACGCTCTCTGCCCTCGTGAAGCACGCGGACAACAATGGATAGGTTACATCCCTCTGTCTGAGTTGATCTCACCCAAAACAGCCTCGCTACGCTTTTTCAAGGAGCAAGTTACACCAAGTCTTTCGTCGTTATTTCAGCCTTACCCTTGATCTACTAATTTTAGTTAACCGATCGTCCCGAATCTATTAGTATACAGAAAAAAAAAGATCAAATGTGATGGTGGTGGTGGTGCAGGTCTGTGCACTGCTTCCTGATGACAGTTCGAGGTAACCTATTTTACAATGATCGATTCTTATTTTTATTATTGTGTTGATCTGTGCTCCACATGGGTACACGTCGCAGCACCACAGTTTTCACTATCATTTTGTACGATCGAGACATTTTCTACATAATGCACTTCACCATCGTGCTTCGTCGAGGCATCATCATCGTCCGAGATAGCTCCATTTTCGCAGTCCATTAGCGACGGACCCTTCCATCGAATCACCCAACAAAGAATCATACCGAGCGTCGATAGCGCAATTATCGCCATATTCCTTTAAAACGTAAACCATCAATATTTCGAGGAAAAAAGGTTCTGAAGTGCTCCCTACCAGTAAAATCCTAAAATGTCTGATGTACAACCGACCTGCGGGACACCAGGTTGTGTTGATCTGCATCATTCGTTTTTTAAAAGAAAAAGAAAACGCAGTGTCAATGTTACCTTAGTGCAGGAAGAGCAAATAGCATGGTCAGGCCTACCATGCATGCATGCGCATCAACACGGCGTCTTTTCACAACAACTTGATAGCCATAAAGGCCCATGATCAATGTGAGTGCCCACATCAGTAGACATACAAAGATGCTAAAACCCCAAGTCGTTGTTGATCGCCTTGTCACAATTTTGAGACCAATACGGTTTGAATTTGCAGGCATAGGCGTAAACGCAATGTTGAAGCTAAATGAAGAAAGGCTAGCTTCTAGTCGAAAATCTAGAGGAATTGAATGCCGGGAATCATTGGAATAAGACGCTGAAAGTTCAATGTAACCACTGTATTCATCAAATGGGTAGTCAATCTCGTTGCCAAAATCATAGCTAAACTTGAGAGCAATGGGATTGACCGCGTTGCCGGCCTGGAACACATACGTTCGAAGAGAAGAAAATGAAACGCCAATTTCTTGTCTAGTAAACCATCGTAAGTCCACCTTCGTTTCTTCCCTACCTTGCCTACTTGAGTTGGCCGTATTCATTGGCAAGTGTCCCATTTGGTTCAATTGTAAAATGAATTTTATACGTTTTCTCCGTTGAATCTACATCCAAAAGAGACGCTGACACATGTAGTCGTTCGCCTTCGAGATTGGGTTCACTGTCATGTATCAACGTTTCGCCCCTGACACTAATTTAGTGGTCGCCACAGAGAAAGTGATCTTTCTCTACCTTCCCTCTTGTGTATAGACTCGCCACGTTGGAACTACAGAGAAACAAGATCCATCAACGGTTGGCTACTTGAAACGGTGCTTCATGCTGCTCACCAATCACAGCACAGAGTACGACAAATAACAACACCGCTATAAAAATGCGACGGGCGCAGGTGCTGTGGAAAATCCAAGGAAGGGGTCTCATGGAAAGAGGGAAAAAAAACTCATCTTCTTTTTTCTTTTCTTTTTTAATTGCAGGTCAAGGAGTACCTTTCCCGTCCCTTGGGACACCCCTTAATCATGAACAACGAGGGGCTTAGAGGGCATAAAAAAAGGGATGATTCTTCATTGTATGTGGATTGTTTATTCATTCATTCGAGTAACTCCGTACGACGCTGAAAAAGTACGGTTTCATTAGTTTTAAATCGTAGGTATGAATGATATCTTCCTGTCCATCTGTTACGCTAATGTATTCTCTCCACACTAGTTTGTTGTGTCGGCCCCGATGTGTGCTTTTGATATCGAGACTCATACGGAAATGTTCGCGAGGTAGCGTGCGATCACGCATTTCTATAACAATTTCATTTCCATCAATGTCAAATTGACCGTAGAACACCTGTCGTTTTGAATAATTGCTCTTTAAAAGTCGAACAACCTGCGCAGGTTCATCCGTTGTCACATGCTTGACAATGCGGCCATCCGGGAAGAATCGTAGATAGCGATAGTAGGTTACCAGGTGCACAGGTTGATTCCACGTATCACCAGAGCCCAGTCTATATTTTTTTTCAACAGAAATCCGAAAAAAACTTTGTTTACCTGATGTAATTGCATGTTGCTATGTAAACACCATCATACCGAATACGTGGTCGTTCGATGAACATACGCATCCAGTGGCCTCCGTACACCTGAACAGATTCCCTTTGACATATCTGTGATTCCTCCAGCGTCATTCCTGGTGTTCTAAATGCATGCTCACAACCATAGCGCCATAGTGATGGTGATCGGGTAACCAAAAAGAAGTTTTTACACACCAAGGCAAAATTGGCAACAGTCGAAATTGATCGTAAAAGCAACTGGCGTAACACATGGACAAGAATCTCGTCTTCGTAGCATAATAAATACCGAAAGAATCGATCATATATTTCTTACTTGGTAACTTTGCAATCCATACTGGTTTATAATCTATGGTGGGAATGTACTGCAAATCTTGCCGTGAAAATTCCTGGATCAGATCCATCAATGGATCTTCCCGAGTGGCTAACGGTGCCACATACTCATTTCCAATAGGTACCACGTGATGGAACGTGTCATCATCCTCTTGATGTGTGATATCTGCATGTTTGTTGAGATGGATCATTGGAGCAATATGTGTCTGATAGTGTCGCTTATAATCCAGATCGACATCGGGATTCAATTTAAATGCTCGTCGGTAACCATTAATGGCTGACAAATAGATCAGTCTCGTTTCTGTATTGCTTTGGTAATCACCTGCACCAAGTTTTCCTTGACGCTCATTGTCGACTGCTTCAATGTAATGATCCATGGCTGATTCTAATGTTCTTGAATGCTCAGTTTCTATTACTTGTCCTTCTTCTTCCTCCTCATTTTCCACGTTTTTATCTGCTAAGGATAACTGTTCTGTTCGTTGTACCAGTGTGTCCGCGGACTTCAACGGCGGCGCAGCTGTCATCTTCCGAGTAGCGCTCCGCTCGTTTACTTCCTGTCGCCATTGTTTTCTGAATTCTTCAAGTTCATCTTGCGTCGATGGTGAAGCATTAGAAGAGTTCATTTTACGAAAATGGAAACGGTAGAGGGAAGAAGATAAAAAGCGCAAGACAATTTTCGGATGCCGACCGTGATATTCATGTCGAGCACAGCCGAAAGGAATTGCCTTCGGACACGCATGACGTAGCCACAGGTATCCATAATCAGCCTTCTTTTGTTCACGTAACTTGTGGAGACTTGAGGTGCACTATAAATACAGTAAGCAACAAACAGCATATTGCAACTTTGATAAAAGTACCCTTCACCGGTGACCTACGTATTAAGATAGCCAGTATAGAATTGACTAGGATGACTTTTTCGATATATGAATGACTTGCCGGATTACTATTGATAACCGCTTGTCTTAAGTATCAAACCGTGTTATTTACGGCGATACATGCACTTTCGTGCAAATGGACCACAGGAAGGCAGGCAAGTCGCACGCGACTTTTCCAGAATCCAAGCTAGTTTCAGCCAAATAAAGTCGGTAATGATTGCCAATTGAACATAGCTTTCCAGAGCATCTACAAAGAAAAGAGAGGTAGAAAGATAACTTTTTCATAGTTTTACCTGCCTGTAGATATTCCATATGACTATGGAAGACGTTATCAGTGGCTTCATAGGTGACAACTGTTTATCTGTTTAAAACAGTAACCATTACGGAAGGAATTCAGAAGAACAAGACCTCCTCGTCCTCATGCTTGCACACTTCTTAATTATAAACAACGCATTAATTTGTACTGTTTTCTTGCAAAGGGCGAATACTTATCTCTAAAGGGATGATGTGATAATGGGAGATGAGACGAAAGAAAGAAAAAAAAGAATTATGTGAAATGTCCACTTTTTGTCGTCAGAAAAAAGGTTTCAGGACATAAATGTTTTGAGATAGATATGACAAAACAGCAATACTAGCAGATCCTAAAATCCTGATTATGTTGGATGCTCACGCATATTTTACGTAATATGCTTACTTGAAGATGGTAAGGAAGTGATACATATAGGATCATAAGCGAGATAAAGAAAGGATAGATAAGTAAGGCATGGATCTTTTGGGGACCAGCTGTAATGGTTGTTTGCACTTTGCATTTTACTTTTTTCACAGTTTAGTTCACATAATCCCAATAACTACAGGCCAGAATATAATTTTTAAAAAAATAGAAGGATATATGTGGAACGCAGCGATCTCGAAGGTTTTCTGGGGTGTCCAAGAAGGTGTCAGAAGTAAATCCACAGCCGAAAGTTTGACGTTCAAAAGTAATTTTTTTGCATGGCAGTGTTTACAGTCCACTTAATCTACGGAAAAGGCAAGAAGACGCACTTACACTCTGCAAATATTTTGTGGATGGTTCACGCACCAATGCGCTCCTTGTGGTGTGAACTCACTTTGATTTAGTACAATTAAGTTAAATTTCTTAGTTTCCCTGATGTTGTCACCGAAGTAGCTGAGCATTTTATGCAGCAGTTCGATGGTCATGAAGTCTACTCATGCAACTGCATAACTTCATTAAGATAAGGTGTAACATTCCCATGTGAGGAAAACTTGTGTAGAACCTATGGAGGAGCCCCAGGACAAAGATCGCAGGTGAGAATAAAACAACATCAGCTGCTTGACTAATGCGGATACCTAGCAATTTTATGGATACAAAACTACTTTCGAAATCCTAAAAAAGTGGTATTTGATCAAAATGATCTTTGCTGTCGGATAACTAAAAAAGGCGTACCTATTTGTTCCAGAAAAAGTGCTTTGAAAGAATGATGCGGATATGCTGCATTCTTGTAGTTTTTGAGCATTCTAGAGAAGCTAGCCATCCTCCCATCTTGCTAACGTGAACACTCAGCTGATAGATTGCACAGAACAATTTTGGACACGGAAATGCCGAGTTGAAGAGTTTATAATCTTTCAACATCCGTTAAAATGCGCCTGTGCAACAAGAGGATTCAAATTTACTTCGTTTCGATAAATCGTGCGATCATATTCCTTGATACTAAACAACAGCATGTTGCTCAATGCCTACATCTGATTTTAGAAAGAGTTTTTCTTGCGATGCGTAAAATTAAGCGATGTTGGAGACAACTTTCAATGTATGGTAATATTGACCGGGATCTTACAGTGAGTGTACACGTTTAAATAATAACGGATCGAACACGCAATGGCGCCTCCGCCCACAACTTGTTAGAATTCCACAATGAGTGGGAGCAATGTTATAGAGTCTAGCGATGCTGGATCATGAGATACTTGCATAAAGAGATAGAATAGGTACAAGCTGTCCCATCTTCTCATGGAGTGCATGAAAATAAAAAAGTGGCTTGGGTACACGCCTTTACGCTTCTTCCTACTGTACACATACCATCATTTGAGAACTGTTCACAGTTCATCATGGCCAAACCTTCTAATCAGCAAAAGACCAAACAACAGTTTCATACTCAACTTCTACAACTGCATCAAATATTTTTTTCACCTGCGGAAACTCCCACAACAATACTTTCACTGTTGAATGATCTGAATAATACTGAAACGCCTAATAAAGAGGTTCCCGATCAGGTGTGATCCACGTTCTGTCGGTCTCTTCTCATCTCTTTTTCTCTTTTTTCTTCAGCAAATCGTTGAGCTACTTGTAGCAGGTTGCAAAGCGGTATCTTTTGACCAAGAAGAATGTTCAGCTCTGTGTAAATTCATATTCAAGCAGTGTTCCAAACAGGTACAAACATGATACCTTGGTACCATATCTGATTAGAATCATAGATCCGATTATCTAGCTTAAGACCATTCCAGTTGGATGCCTGCCTTTCGTATTTACTTGATGGTTTGGAAACTGATGGGATGATCCATCGCGTAGATATGCTACGAGCTCTGAGTGCCCTTGTGTTTGAAAACGCAAATAATACAACCAAGGTAAAAACTTTATTGAAGTAAATTGATGTTTGGCCTCATTACTTTTAGTTTCATGCTCGGATTGCCAAGGTCTTGTTGGCCCTCGCTAATCGGACAACGAAACCCCTGGAAGTCCGCCGTATGGCCATTAACTGCATTGGCAACGCTTGCGCAGGCGCAGGTCAGAAGTTACAACCATACTATAAAGATTATTATGAAGTACTTTTGTCCAACGTATGTACTGTTAACCGTAATTCACGTGGAACAATGATGGTTGCCTCTCGCTCCCTTGATTTTACCGACCCGGCGGTCAGAAAGGTGAGAATAGAACGAACAATGCGTACACTGATATATTTAGGTAGCAAGTAGTACTCTAAGAGCACTACAGTTCCTGTTACTCCAGGATAAATCCCTTGTAACAAATCCCTTGTGTGATATCATACAAATCATACATACCTTCATTTTCATGCAAGTTTCCGTTCAAGCTTACAATGCAATGTCAGCAAAAGGTACTAACAGTGGGGGAAAAAAAAAAAGCAGTTTCTCACAAATTATGGATGCAGACGTTGTGCCTTCCACCTCCACATCTACCTCTTCGCAACAAAGAGGGGGTCAGCTGCGTCCTCGTGTTCTATCCCAGTCCGCCAGACCTTCGTTGACATGGCGGCCAAAAGTGGCAGGCAAAGTGATCGGCCTGACCAGTTCCGACTCTGAGTTGTCCGATTCAGAAGCGATTTCATATCCTTCCCGCAAACAGTATGTGATGGATAATCATGCCAGGCCGAAACTAAACATCATATTAGGAGGGACGATGCTAAGATTAGAACAAATGCGCTTTTATGTCTCGCAGCCATTGCCAAGGTATGCCGAAAGCTTTATTTCTGTCTCTGATCCAACTTGCCGATAGACTTCCCCTCGTGCTCTCTACGCTCACTGGGACAAGTTTATCCCTGATACTTTTTCAGTATTTTTAAGCAACAACACTGATTCAACTTCTCCAGAGCCGCAGCTGACAGCAACGCTACGATCCGATAATCAACCATATTCACTGTTCACTATATTACTCTATGATCCTATGCTGTCGGTGCGTTCAACCGTATGCAACACTCTGATGGCTATGTTTGACAATTCGAAAAGCTACTTGAGCATCGCCTCTGACAGGTAAAGGAGAAACAAGTCTACAGTGTTTAAACGGGTGCGTTAGAGAAACAAAATCATCGTTCACCTCGCTGTCTGAACATGTAGCATCCATGTTACGCGATGTTCATTCGGGTTTGATGTATGCGCTGCAGAAGGAAGAGCAACCACAGGTTCTCATGTGCATTATGAAAGTAAGTGATATCAGCTAAAGGATAGGAAGATCATTGATCTATCCAGAATAGGTGGTCTGTACTCTTGTTACCAACTGCTCCTACGATCGCTTGTCTAAAGGCTATCTCACCAAATTATACCGCACAACAATTTCCCATTGGCATGCTGGCTGTAGGTCAACAATTTAGTAGATCTAAGTATTACTAAACTTGAATTTCTGTAAAGCAACAATGATCCGTACGTGTGTCCTTCAGGTAGCCACAGCCATCCTGGAGACGAATTCTAGAAAGGATGAAGTGAGCGAAGTTATCGAATCACCTTCTCTAGTCGACACTCTTTTGAAAGCTTGCACAACGACGGAAACAGATCCAGCGTTACGCGTCGGTATATGGCAGACTTTTTCGATGCTCGCAAAGACTCAGTTTGAGGTGGTGTTGTAAGTGTATCCAACGATGGAATAGGAGCTAAGTGTGTAGCAAAGCGTGGAACAAAATCAGTAGTTACTTTGAAACAGCAGTTTCGGATTCCGATATTTCTGTACGCGTCGCTGTGCTAAAGTTTGCAGAATCGTATGCTTACGCCATTGATGAGATTTTTGGGGCTGATCCTGTTGAAGATATTGTGATGGTAATATACCATAAGACAACTGGAACTATAATGTGTTATTTTTAGGCACGTTACATAGCATGGTGGTCGTTAATGCTGGAAAAATATATACAACAATCATCGCTAGATAGTGCGCACGCCGTTCGAATGATGACTTGTGACTGTATTGCCAGCATGTCAAAACACATCTTTTGTTGTCTTGCAGTAAGTAATAATGTGCGATTTTTGTTCATCTATAACCGTTGTTTCTATAGCCTCGTTATCAAAGACTTTCTGTTACCCTCTTATTACCCCTTGCTGCAGATGAAGATGCCAACGTAAGAGCTGCCGCTTGTCGCGCTCTGGGCGTCTTTATCCTGTTTCCAGATCTGCGTGAGGATCCTCTTTTTGTTTCAGATATGGCTTTAGCTGTTCTTGAACAGATGAACGACAAGACTGTGCTTGTACGTGTACGAGCGAGCTGGGCGCAGGGAAATCTGTGTGACGCGATGGTTTTAGAAAGGTTAGTACTGCAGACAATCAGGAGCACTTGCTTAAAACGGTATGTAGTGAAAAAGACGAGTTTTGTTTGCGTGAATGGATATCCGTTTCCACTTGGATTAAAATTATAAGTACGTCTACAGCAGCAGCAGTAGATAATGACAAGGTACGGTTCAAACATGTTTGTAACAGCTAAACTTAGCATTATATAACTTTCAGCTACGGTCAAATGCTGTGCGTGCCATGGGTAGTTTACTACGCATTTCCACCAAGGAGTTTTTTGCAAGTGGTTATTTACTGATTAAAAATGCCATGGCTGCTTTGATAAAAAATATAGAAAGTGGATCGCTTAAGGTAAAAAAAGTCTTGGGGAAAGAACCACGTGTACTGATCCCTTTTAGACACGTTGGAATGCATGTCATGCTGCAAGTAATATGCTTCAAAATCCATGTTTTCCTATAGGCTGTATGGATGAAGGTGGTGTCCATCCATGGACGAACGGACTTTACCATGCGTTATGTCAGTCATTAACGCAATGCAAGAATTTCAAAGTCCGTATTAACGCGTGCCTTGCGTTGTCTACCCCGTCGCACCGGGGCCGGTATGGTGACGCGCGGCAATTTGGGGAGATTGTAGAAGCTATTTTATCGGCATGGAAATCCTGTGAAAATGAGGAAACAGAGTTCCAAGAAATGCGATATAAAGAACAACTCAAACGTCAGGTACAGTGCGAACAAGTGGTGCAACAAGATAATTAACTAGAAGATGTAGCTTGTGGTGGCGTTGAAACATCTGTATGATTGGATGCCAGCTTCTGCAAAGCTCTCTGTAGATGCTATCTTGGTAGATCAAATGACACTACAAGAAAAATAAAGAACAAAGAACAAAGCTCTTTGTTTTCTGTCGGGTGCATAAAATGAGAAAAATAGATGGATTACGTTGACTTTCCTTCATGATTGAAAGTTCGATTCGTTTGACAAGAGTTATTGTAGAGGGACCCGCTTACACGCTTGAGCAAGCAGAATTTGGCATCAAGATTGGCGATTTAGATGTTCAATGCTATGTCCGTGATGCACAGAGCATCACTCTTTTGCAGGTTCACAAGGTAAATGTCGGCTGTGTGGTTGCTATAACAGGTACGATGTACATACACGCGAAGTTTTCTGCATACTAACCAACCTATGAGTAGGTCGTTTGCGTAACCTCTGCGAGTCGTTGTCTCAGGGTGTACGACCAATATTGTTGGTCACAAGCCTCCGACCAGTGTTTCCGAACACAAATAAAGATGAAAGTTGTCAGACACATAGAACGAATGGAAGAAAACGACAGTTTGAGCAGGACAGGTTAAACGTCACGGACAAACGTCCGAGTAATGATGAGGCAGAGGCTGACGACGAAGGTTCAGTGATATATACACCGCGGAAAACTCAAAAAAAGAAGAAAAAACCAGCGTATCATCATTTGTATACGGAGTTCAAGGAGAATGACGGCTGCTACTTTTTTATGTTGCACGGGCGGATCGCTTATCTCGGCCGGTTTATGGACAAAGACTCCACTGGCGAACTTAACACATTGCTCGACGATATGTATAACCTATACATCTCCGGAAAATACCTTGAGTTTGTTCAAATTGCCGTGTGTTTACAGGCTATGCTAAGGATGCATTACAATACCATGGTCAAGCCGTTACCGATGTGGATGAGCCTTTCCCATTTGAGTTATTTACCCTCTGCAGCTTATGATGCAGTGATCACTGCAAGCAGCTGCCATTAGGGATAAAAGAGAAACGTTTTTTTTCTTAGTAAAGAATGTCGGAATATCTTTTGTCTTTTGCTCGCATGCAAAACTAGTAGCCAAATCCGTCCATCCAGGGGGTCGAAGCTAACCTTGATCATTTAAGTTCGTACGTTTCAGCGATGTAGTAAGTTCTGCAATAAAAATAGTTACCCAGTTACTGCAAAAATATAAGTCCGTTTCAGGTACTGACTCTGGAGAAAAATGAGGTTAAGGGTTCTTCAACTAAAAGATAATCGTTCCTGAAAGATTTATGCTTTTATTCAAAAAGCTCTTGACTCCCAAGCAGATATTTGCTGGCTTTTGCACTGGGCCGCTTATTATATCTGTGGTAGATCTACAGCTGGCGTGATGCGTGATAAACGGTTTTTGGGGCATCATGCAGCGTTCGTGTAACAAATCCGCTGCACATATCGGTATATAAAAAATCACGGAGAAAAGCATGAAATTCCCGGCTCGGATTATCACGTGAACAGTGCGGGAGAGATGAGAGTACTGTAGTGGCAGGCTGGCCCATATTAGGGCGTGGATCGGGCTTACATATGGGATTTCGGTAAGGAAGTGTAGAACCTTCTTCCTGACATCCGTAAGCGTACGTACACCCATCCATCCGCAAATCTATCCTATCTGGATGACACAATAGTTTCATTTTTTTGCTGACGATGATCATCCACACAGAATGGCCCAACGTCTCACTTACAGACGCCGTTTGTCGTACAACACCCGCTCCAACCGTGTCCGTGTAGTTAAGACACCTGGTAGGCCGTCCCATGAAGTCATGGCGACAATGCTCATGTTTTCGATGTAGGTGCCAGACTTGTCTACCAGTACGAGAAGAAGCCCGTGAAGGCTCCCCGTTGTGGTGACTGTGGCGAGAACCTCCAAGGCGTAAGTTGAACGAAAGCAAATGTCGTACCATTGTTCATGTCATTTGTAGATCAAGGCTCTCCGTGCTCGTGAATTCGCTAATGTCTCTAAGACCCAGAAGAAGGTCAGCCGTGCCTATGGTGGATCGCGCTGCTCTCACTGTGTCCGCAACCGTGTTGTTCGTGCTTTCTTGATTGAGGAACAGAAGATCGTTAAGCGTGTCCTCAAGACTCAGAAATAGATCTGACACGATAGAAAGATGTTTTTTTAGAGGGCTAATCTTCGTATAAAACTGAACTTTGTCTTTTTGAACGTACCAATGCATGGATATGGTAGACGGTGATATTATCATTTTGCGTATGGAGGAGAAGCGGTAGAGGTGGCTGGGGGTGTTTTTTACTTATGATATTCTCTCGTTAAGGGCCTTGTTTCAAAGTTATAAAATCAAGTAGTATAGAATCCCCTAAAATGGGTCAGTGTTATTTTGATCGACATGGACATGCGTTGCATTCATATGTTTTTTTCCTGGACGGGGTGTACGGCGGTTTCCGACCTGCAATATTGGGGTTACGGATTGGTAAAAATAAAAAGCGACAGGTTACTTGTAAGATTGACAGTATGGAAAATGTGAGCTTTTACAAATTCCAGAAAGTCAGGAGCAAGATTTATTACCTTACTCGGCCATCAGATCATTTGAGACAACAAATCATACTTTAAAAAGTACACAGCTGATACAAAGTATCAGTTTATACTAAATACATCCATATTAGAGGGGATGAAAAGGAAAAAGATAGAAACGGAGAAGGTACAAATCGTTAGTAGCACTGAATTGAAAGAATAATAAGCTCCGTATTTCATATGGATCACGCCATGCGATCGCGAAGCCTTTTGATAGCGGAGTTAATTGAAGGAAGGTGGAAAAAAAAAGCAACACGAGATTGGCCGGAAAATCAATATGTCGGTATACTGGGCGCACGTTCGTTGGCCTGTGTAGTGAAAACTGAAGGGGAATGGCAATGTGTTTAAAGGGTTCGTTGTAGTCTGTTATTTGTGTCTCCCCCACGGCAAACTTCATTTGGCAAGTTGCCATGCCGATTTAATTTCGACACACAGTACTTATTGACCACGCGACAAAGGAGTGGATCAAAAAAGGACCATCCCGCTTATCCAGAAAAAAAGAAAAAAGGGAACTCCTTTGATGAATATCCGCATACAATCGTTTGATAGCAACACGTATGATACTATAGACTACTTTATGCATGTTGCACTGCATTAACAGGCAGTAAACGAAAGGTTATATTATAATAGTATAAAGTAATTTACTGCGTCATTCGTTTTGTTTATTTGACTACGACGGACAGGCTTGCAGATCATAAAAAGAAAAAAACGATGCAAGTTTTCAAAGAATGGGAAGGACAATTGTTCACTTACACGCTTTCAGTTACCATTTTCAAAAGGCAAGAGGTCCAATCACGTTTTCCTTTTTTTTTTTTTTAACCTCGTTCTTTTCCCCCTTGGCTGTCTTTTTTTATACTTTCTTTTGCTTTTCTGTACCTTTTTTTTTCCTTCTTTTTCTGTGTGTCAAACCTTGAACCCTTTATTATTATTATAATATTATTATTATCAGGTAAATAAAGAGAAGCGAAAGAGGAGTTGAAGTTTGTGCCATCTGGGAAATGTTTCATGTGCACTCATCATTACCAAAGCTAGGCATGGCAGAGTCATACATGTACAGACCAGTCATTCGATTGCCTCGAAGGAAATCGAATTCAACTCGTTCCAACTACCCCGAAACGTACCAGTATAATAACAGAGAGCTGGTAAACTTTATCGTATCGGATACCTTGTACCTGGAAGACTTGGACGACAATATTACGGAAGGAGATATCCGCACATTGTTGCAACACTGTCCACCTATCGAGTATGTTTTCATAAGAAAAAGGGCCTTAGGTTACTATGGCAATGGAGGGATAAAAAAAAATCTCCTTGGTGATGATTGGTTGACACGTCTTGTTTTTTTTTCTTACTTAGGATTCAGCTACATGATCGTAGCGGAAGCTTTTTACGGTTTGCGGACGCTAAAATGGGTAATTTTTTTTTGTGTTTTTGTTTTTTTTTTACTGATAATATTTGTGTCGAAAAGCCGACAGAGTGTACTCCATCTACAATGGTTTCACCTTCTCGCACGGCGGAGATCTGCAGTTTCGAATTTACCGCGATAAACAGTTAGAACCAGAACCACAAGGAACGATTTTGCTTGTCAAAAACTTGCCAATGCACATGGATAATAATGTGCTATACGACACTTTTCGTCCATACGGACCATTAAACTTATGCAAGACAATTGTGGAAGGTACCATATTTCAGGGCACAGCATTTATCCGTTATTTTTATCATGAAGATTCGGAAGACGCCCAAAAGAATTTGGTAGGTCCCACGTGTTCAAGAAAAAGTCATCTGACAAATGCCAATTTTCGTTTTATACATGTATATATATACTCATTTTCTCTTATAGAATGGTACAATGGTTGAAGGAAATACTTTGTAAGTTGATAAAGAGGAGAAGAGTCCGGGTTTTCACAGAAAAAAGGGGAGGGTTGTGTATGTGGAGGAGGTGAAGAAGGAGAAGGAGATGAGAAAAGTATTTAAGGGATGATTTAACTGACTGACTTTTGGGTTGTCTTAGGAACATCACTCCGTTTATGCCAGGTAATACCGGGTTTCCGAACGACCACGGCAGAAACGTAAGTTCAATTTGTGCATATGCGCGTCATCCTATGACAGGTGAATTTTTTTTTTACTTTGGGCTTACACTTTACGGATGCAGAACGAGCGAACCGAAAACAATTACGTGGACTACTTGAATCTCTACGTCAAGAATTTGGATCCAAACATTGCCAATGCCGATCTATTCAATCTGTTTCGAAAGTTCGGCCGGATTGTCTCTGCTCGCGTGATGAGCAATCCTGCTACAGGTCAGTCCAAGGGTTATGGCTTCGTAAGTTATGGAAGACCTGAGGAAGCTAGCGCCGCGTTGCAAAGTATGAACGGTACTATGGTTGGAAATAAATCTTTGATCGTTGCCTTCCACGAACCAAAGAAACCACGACAGGAAAGACAGCAACAGAATCATCAGCAACAACAACAAACTAGCTTGACTTCACCCGCACCATTCTCCGTTGCTGCGCCTGTTCCCTCACCCCAACCCACGGAATTCTCCTCCACCACACCTAGTACACCTTATTTTGCGCATCATGATATGCACAGCAACAGTAGGTTGATTATTTATATAGCCAAACACTGATCTAAGTTCGTGCGCGTGTGCGTATTAGATATTGGATTGGGCATCGAAAACGTTGATCAAATCGCCTGTAGCATCAAGGATCTATCGATTGGTCAGAAACAACATCCTATCCAAAGAAAGGTAAAGTCCGCCTCCGCCCTTCCGCGTTAGACTAACGCGTCCATAGACTTCCGCCGTTGAAGCACACTATCACCATCCAACCCGTCTGTCACCACAATTCTCTTCTTCCCCTATTTCTGGTGTCAGTACCGGGCCATCGCTTGCTTCACTGGCTTCTGGTCTTAGTATTCAGCCTGCACCAACTTCTGTGCAACCAAAACCGGAACGTCCCACGTTGCGACGCAAGGGGTCGTTGGAGTCCGTGAGTTCAGTGATGACAGAATCAAGTGCGAGCATCCAACGTCAAAAAATGGAGGAAGCTGTCATGCGATGTGGTGATATCGGCAGTAACTCACAAGACGTGGTGGATATGCTGTTAACTCTGAAACGAAAAGAACGGTCGCTATGCTTGTTCAACCAAGACTTTTTGAAAACAAAAATCGGTCTTGCTTTGGAGGCTTTGGAAGCATTCAACGACGATATGGAAGATGAACTCGTTGATAACGACTATGTAGCGTAAGTTCGTCGTCGTCTGTCATGCTGCCTTCCGTTAACCTTAATTTTTAGTCTGCCGCGTGTCCAACCAGCACAGCCGCCGGCGGTCACACCAACGCCCGGACCACAGACACCGGCTCCGTCGATGAACGGTGTATCGCCTATTGTGACCTTACCACCGCGAGTGAGCAAGGCCATTCCTATTGTTGCACCTGCGCCCCCAGCAGCGATAGAACCAGTTGTTCGAAATGAACACGAAGAGGAAATTACTGCCTTACTGCAATCAATTGAAAACAAACCAGTGCATGAAAAGAAACAGTTGCTGGGCGACCGCTTGTTCCCACTGGTCAAGGCGACAGGTACCAAACAAGCACCCAAAGTCACCATTCGTCTCTTGGATACCATAGATCTTCATGAACTAGCGCATATCATGTTTGACAAGTCAGAATTGAAGGAGCGTGTGCAGGTTGCATTTGCTGCTATGAAATAACTTGTTCATTTTCTTTTTTACGTTTATTTTTAATTTCAATTCATCCATACTTCCCCATATCCCACACAACGCAACAAATCGAACACATGTGTAGCCCTAGTTGTCCTCTTCTTTTTTCTTTTTTCTTGTTCTTTTTTTTTTCAACTTCTTTCTTTTCTCTCTCTTTCTGCCAAGAGCTTGTATACCAGTAGATAACGATCGAGAATTCACAATAACGAGATAATAGCTTCCAAAAACTGTTTTATTGTGTTGGGTGATTTGTATCATATGCAAGCTTTTTTTCATAGTACAGTCTAGCTTTGTGGAGCCCCTCAAAGTAATGGACAGGAATATGATCTTTGATAAAGAAGGGGTAAAATTTTTCGAGGCCATGGATTGGGTTGCCTCCACCGAGCTTGATAAGTGTTTTCTCCACATAGACAGCCCACCACGGTAGTTTTTGAGCATTGTACTGCGATCGCAATGGTCTGACGTTGGAAGGAAGTGATACATCGCGCCACGCACCAAGGATAATATCTACTTGCATCGTAGGTTGATAGCTCGAGGGGTACATTTTTAGAGGTTTACTGCACCAAGGATATTCGATTTTGATGGCATGGCCGACATGTGAATAATTGAAAAAGTCTGTTCTGCTCATATAGTGACCAATGGTACGGCTATCATAACCAGGCGGAAGACGGCAAAATAGGTCGGACTTGTTAATGACACGCCACAAAGTGGACGAGCGTGTCACAGGTGAGATGGTGTGCGAGGCAAACATGGACGCAAAGTCATTATCACCTACTGCAGGGGTACCAATGACATAACAGTCGCGAAGCACACAGCCTTTTAGATCTTCGGGGCATTTAAGCCATCGAGAAAAGAGCAATGAACTCATTGCTGCACCAAGGGAATGTCCTGTAATCCAAACCTGCACTGGTTCATCTGTGCCACGGCATTCTTGAATCAGTGCGGCTTTTTCGTTGACTGCTTCGAGGATATCGCCATAGGGATCACGGGTATCTCGTTTACCAAAGCCGGAAGTCGGGAACACAGATTCGTAAAAACCTTGATGAACTGATCCAAAAAGATAAGAACGTGCATCGGAACGTTGGAAAGCTGCATCGACCAAAAATTCTTCGTAGTTAGTGGGGGTAGTCCCTTTGAAAGCAACAATAATCACAGGGTAGACTTCGGACCAAAAAATCCCACAAAATGGGCCACCCAATGACTTGAGTTCGGAAACACCTGGATGCAGAAAAGGTAAGCGTTATCATTGATCGTCCCGCCATTCTTACCAGAAAAGTATAGGCCCCAACGAGCGGCAATGGTTCGTATACATCGTTCAGATTCCCATACCTGGCGGTGCATTTCTTCTTCCACCTTCTCCGGGTTTTCTTCTCCATTTTCTTTAGCCGATAGCTCGAAAGCATCTCTGACCTTGCTTGCATCACGTTCATAAATTAATGCAGCCAAGACGACAAGCGTTTGAGCAATGGAAAGATCAAAAGTGCGTAGACGTTGGGATACCGTATCTTGCTGCTGTACAGGTCGTGCAAGGCTTGGAATAGTGGCTTGTACAAGATTGGTCGTTTCGTTGGACAATAGAAGTTCAGGAGACCCTACACGTGAAAGTAAGATGACGGTTCTTGTCTTTTAGTAGCTTACCCCAATTAATAGCACCAAGTCCTGTTAGGATAAACGAATGGTAAGAAAACAAAGAAACAAGAAATTTCGGTACCTTGTCCATAGTTATGGCTCAAGTACTGGAATACTTGTTCACCACCCAGGTACTTGAGAAATACTTTAAGCAAAATTTCGAAGAGCAATAGCAAGACGACAGCTGCGGGATAGGCCAGAACAAATGCCAATGAACTGATTGGGGCGGTGAACACCATGGTCCAATTAAAATAGAAGGTCAGGAACAGATTTTTGTACGTATTCAGGACATAACCAAGATAAGGCCATGGGTGAGCCCTACTAGGCTCTAGAACCCCGCTGTCATTTAGTCGGAATGACGGTCCTTCATCTTCGTCCCAGGTAAAATATAATTTTGATTGAGCTTTCTTCTTCTGTCGACGTTGACGCGAAGCAGCACCAAGCAATCTGAGTTCTTTTAGGTGCTGTAATACGCTTCGAGTTTTATTTTTAAACTCTTTTTCATCTTGATCGTCTTCGGTCCAAACCGTATGTGGTGGTGATTTACTCATACCCCAAGATTTTTTTTAAGAAAAAGGGAAGAGAGAAGCGCTTGATTTGGACAATGAACGCTCTTTCTTTATATAAGGGAACTTTTTTTTTTCGGGGACTCATTTTATTAATCTGCCTAGACAGGGCCGATGCACCATAGCCACAATACGAAGGCTCATACATACACTTGTTTACTTCATTGCATTTAATGAATCCAGGAAAGCGCTACTATTCTTCTTTACTCGTTAGCTGTCAGCCCCTACAGTTATTTGCTGCTACAGTTCGTTATTTAAAAACGGGTTACACCCATCGTATGCGTGCAATATTCATGTGAAGGGGCACAATCCGCCTGTTGAAAAATCTAAATAGAGCCTGGTAGAATATTTATCCGCATCCATGCGCAACATGTGCCACGATTTTGTTGACAAGGAAAACGCGGTAGATTGGACGCAAACCGAAGTAAAAGAGAAAGAGAAATGAAGGCATTTAAATAAAGATGCTTCAATAGATGTGAAGGATATCATGTTACTCAACAAAAACCAGTTTTCTTTATCGTGTCGTAACGTCTTTTTCTAGGATCACGCAATGAAATCGTGTGAAGAAAGCAACTGTTTGTTGTACTGGAAGGTTTGTGATTATTTGGGATCTTAGTCCAGGTAAAACCATTTTTGAAATAATGGCATCTGAAATGAATATATATATTATGGTATGCAAGCTGCTTCTTCCAAATCCTTCTACTGATAGATGGTGGGATTCTTTATCTGCTAGATGTCTTGTGAATTGGAGTATACATTATCCACATATATATCCCATTCAATTATGGTTCTTATCAATAAGAGGGAAGGCACCAAAAAGCGTTAAAAAAAGATTAGCAGATCGGGTGTTTGCTATCTTTAGCGTCAAGGCATTTTTTGTTACATTTTTTCTATAAACGAGTTCCTAAACGGTTACGCAGTTCCGGAAGTTCCGTGAGAAGTTCCGTCAACAGATATGCTTGAAACAAGAATTGTTTATTTTTGAAGGAAAACAATAACAATTAACCGAATGGACGGAGTGATGCTGAGTGTATTTTCGACTGTAGGACAAAGAGGTTGAAGATATGGTAATTTATCATGTCGTATTGCTTTCGTCTAACGCTTGCTGATGAAGACCAGCTTGTCTAACCATAAAATACTTCGAAGTTAATATGGACAGGCCTTTTGGTGACGCCATCAACATATGCCTATGTGTAGGAGCGTAAAACCATAAGGAAAATCGGACACCAATACAGATATCATTCTGCCTTTTCATTCTTTGGCATGTAGCTTCTCATCCTTCGCTGCTCAACTTTTCACAGTATTATGTTTTAGACAGTCAACATCACACGATGTATTAACATCATCCACACAGGATTCGCAGTGCTTCATCTAGCAAGCAGTAACATCATCATGCCTACTTTCGGGCGAGAATAATAAGAACTGTTTAAAGATTCAAGAAATAAACTTAAGATTTCAGCTCTCAGCAATTATTCTTCGTATATTTCTTTTCTTCTAAACAATGAACAAGTTCCTGGCTGAAGGGTTATTGTTGTGCATGGCTGATATTTGCTATAGTTAAGAACAACTCAAAAAGTAGTATCCAACGTACTAATATCCAACCGAACATCTCAGTAACGATTAACGATGACCTCAGTTTATATGAAAAAACGCGTTGCTATTTTGAAAGTCTACATGTGATTCCTGCCGCTGAACTCCGCTTTGCTCCTTCAATGGTTTTATACATATGTTAGGCGCAGATCCGAAGGTAGTCGAACAAGAGAGATCAATGTTTCATGACAAATATATACCGAGTAGAAAGAACTACCGAAAGATACGGCAAGGCTTTCCGCATTCCTCCAGGAATGTCTCGTCCTGGGAAGTCTTCGGGTAGGAGGCACGTCAATAGATGCAAGCTGAATGTAACATCCCCACATCTGTTAGGGATTTAAATACTTTGAAGTTTTTTTGAGAGGCCGGGAGGAATTGCTATTGTCCGTTTACGATCCAAAGCAGACGTCGCTATCACGAAGAGAACCCTCCTCACTGATGCCAATCGCACTTCTTCAACATGAGTATGTGATCTCGTGTTTGTGGCCAAGCAACCTTAACACTGTGTTTCCAAAAGTAAAGAACCAGAGCCTTGGAGTCCCGCCGATCAGGACCTGAAAAAAGAGCATGAACGTACCGTTTTTCTGGTTGCAGGTTATGCACGGTACAAATGCCCTTACGTTTGGGTAATAATGCAGCATGTAATCTTTTTATTAAGCTGGCATTAGTTACGGTCTCATCACGAACATTTAATCCAAACCAACGAAGATAGCTCAGATAACCCACTAATGTTAGAATCCACAACAAAATGGAAAACGCGAGGTAACTTGGAAGCGTTTTTCTACGGTGAACAAAACTGGTTTTCTTATTTGTCAATGCAGAGGTGGCTTTGTGGGAAATTGTATGGGAAGTTGTAGCCATGACAATGGATGTCAGCAATCCCTTTGCATTAGACACTAGTTATTTCGACCGTTTACCACTTGAGGAATCAGTTTTACTATCCGCTGCATTGATTGATTTCTTACAGATGGTCTGGATCCAGGCTGAGCCCACTGCACCATTTGTTGACAAAGGTAGCACAGGTTTCACATAATCTCATTATTGGTACTGACAAAACAAAAAAGTGTATGAGGATGTGAAGTGGCTTCAGACGCGGCACCTCCATATGTTATACGATTATTCCTCAAAAAACGCAAAACGGTAAAAACGGTGCAACAATATCGGATGCTATTGGTTACGTCGCCAAATCCTTTTACTTTGCATGACAATAGGTCAATAAATTCGAACCTTGGGACAAAGTCTGTGGTATAACTAGGTTTGTTAGTGGGTCAGTTAAAAAATAAGAGAAGAGTGTGTGTCTAGGGAACGGTTTTCGGGTAACATATTACCCAAAAGAGGAGAGGTGCTTGAGCGGTTGCGATGTATAGAGTCGTGCTAGATCAATTGTATGTAACATGCTGAGCATGATGTTTTGATAATGCACCGCAAAGTTCGTGATCAGCCGATATAAATGTAGACGCTGTAGGATAGAGCCAAAATTAACCTCACATGCTGTTATACCTGTTCCTATTTATCGATTAGATATGAACCAAATGAAAAAGGTATTTTCAACTAGTAGCTATGGTTTGTACAAGTATGTTTATCGCAATGTTCAACTTTAGAATAGTGGACCCAACTTCGAGATCCAGCATTGGCCAAGTCGACAAGTAGCTATTCTTCTGTAAACATATTCACAATTGTAATATACTTTGTCTAGCGATGTGAAGATATGTGGCAATAGCTGTGACCTTGTAAAGAAAAGAAATAAGTTGATGGAACAGTCGAAAGTTTAGGCTCCATGATGCTATCTGAAATTCGACGGTCCTCTTAGGCATTCATCGTGTAACCATATTCGTAATTCTACAATGTCGTGATAGTTGTTTTCACCCATATGAGTATCATGTTCCAGCCACGTTTAGTTGTTCACAGGTCATCATTATTACTGTATCACAGGCGGCTGCTTGTCCCGTAAATTCGTCTTACTGGTCAGAGAGTTAGACAACGTTTTCTCGATCAAATGGCGACCCAGGGTTTTTCTGCACGGGTTTATCTGGCTAAACATTTTTTGTGGCAAGGTCCACGGATTCATCCGCATCTCTTTGGTAATAGAGCTACCGTAGGTCCAGTTATTTTTGGGGGCCCCAAACTTGGTTGGAAGCCAGCTCATGGATGGTCTATCTGCGACATTAGATCTGACTTACGCTACACAGTAACCACTGTTTTAACAGGAAATTTCGAACGTTCCCGATTCACTTGAACTTAAAAAAAAACGTGTAACCGTTAACGAGCCACAGTGGCGATTGCGGAGAGGGAAATGTAACGTGTATCTCGTGTTGGCAGGCATGAACAGACATGTCGACATTACTTCTTGGCAGCTACACTTAGTATGCCATGATGGTTTCATGCGGATTCTCATCGGTAACACATGAAATAGCCGTCGCACTGGAATAAAATACCGCTTCGTTAGAGGTTGACACACGTGAGGTTATGCGTCATCCAGCAGTTATGCCCGCCTTGGAAATTCCTTGTCCTCAGATATCTTCGGGATATAAACGAAAAAAGAGCGCTCGGGTAGGATACCGAGAGAAAAAAAAGGAAGGTTTGGACGAAACCATTATAAAAGGCTGGTTGTGGTCAGGCATTTTCGTTCTTCGTTTTTCATACTTCTCTCAAAATGGCTTACTTTTTCATCAAGAGTCAATTCAATGGTCGCGTGCTTGACGTCGAAGATGGTTCTCTCGATGTAAGAACAGAAGTCAGGGTGAAGTGACGGTTATTCTAATCGTTGAACTGCAGGACGAAGCCAACATTATTGTCTACAGTCAAAAAGACACCGATATCTTGAACCAGTTGTGGCGCTATGAAAATGGCTATTTCATCAATGCTAAGTCTGCCAAGGTCCTTGACATCTCCGGCGGTGAGATGGAGCCTGAATCCCAGATTATCCAATACTCACGAAAGGATGAATACGAGGCTGCCAACCAACGGTGGGAGATCGACGGCGACGGTTACATTTTCTGCAGTGCCAGACCTGACCTGGTTCTTGATATTCAGGGTGCTGAAGACGAGGATGGTGTCCCAGTCATCTTGTACGAGAAGAAGGAGGGTGAAGTTGCTTCCAACCAGCGGTGGTACTTGGAACCTTGCGAAAATCTCCCCTTTTAAAATCATTAAGACCGTACAGCTATCCATACCACATTCTTTGTATCTACTTGAATAAAGAAGCAGTTTTTCTTGTTGTAAATGCCGGTCGGAAAAACGGTACGCTGTGCCCGAAAGTTATGTGCTACCACCACTACTGAGTACACCGTTACAGGCGGTCACATGTTGGAGGCGCTAAGATATCTTTTCTGGAAGGTCAAAATTAAGGGTGGGAAAAGCGTTGATAAAAAAGTCTCCGGACAGCGTATGGCAGCAGCCATAAAGGAAGGGAAGTATAGAAGTTGAATAGACGTACATCCATATGACAGGGTTAAGCTGCATCAAATGGGCGGTGAAAAAACCGGTCCTATACCGATTTTTGCAGGAGGAGGACCATTCTAGAATGGCTTGCAATCAATCAATCTAATAACGACACTGGGATAGGAGTGTTATATTTGTAAGTAGAAACTGGTACTGATAAGAGAAAAGGATGCAAAAGTAGAGGAGAAGCCTCCAGAAAAATCGATGACTGCTTAAACTATGTTAAAAAGAAGTCGAAATGTCGGCCAAGGGCCGCGACGGTAAAAAAATACAGTGGTCCTGCTCTTCGCCGGTCCTGTTCGGGATCCATGTAAGAAGACTGACAGTGTAATATCTGAGTAGAAACGCAACTAGGTAATACACTGGTATAGCCATTATGTCAACTTACAAACGATACAGGCTATGCTAGTCGTTTCTGAATAGGCTCAAACATGACAGTGGAGATATAATATGTTACACAATTGCATCATGTATTTTCAACGATCGAGGGCCATTAAGTGTTGCTGCTGGTATCCCAAGCCAATTGATCCGTGTATTTGGAAGCTCTGTTAGAGCTGTCAACTATCGTGAGAAAATGGTCAAATTTGGGAAGATCGGTAAGAAAGACAGGTGTACTACTATTAGCAGTAAAGTCACCTGAGTACTTAGGTCATAGGCGGCTCATTGTGCTTGTTACGAAATTCAAAGATACTTACGTAAACTGCAGAATTATCTGCACTGTATTGTTACTCAGCCATCGCAGCCGTTATTTGTTGACCCCACTTGTGTGTGTTCACACCAGTGATGTGGCCAAACAATACCATACCGCATAGTTTGTACAACATTGCCTACGGTTGCCATCGTAAGAGACGTTTTATGGATGACTCCAAATGCTGTTAGCGTCATGAGAACTTGCGATTAGGAGAACAACCAGTTCAAAAAGACTTGTCACTGCAGAGTGACAATTCTCGGAATTAGGGAAGAAGCCTTTTGCGTGCAAGATGTTGTTGAAAGATTCAATGTCGGAATTAAGTTGTGCTTTCAATTATATGACAACAAAACACGCGTGACAAGAGTTGCTCGGTAGTTCATAGGTCCTTTCATAAAACTCCTTGCCAAGAAAGGCATAGACAGCTTTGCGGTGTGCTGTTTAGGCTGCGTTTTGTAAATAAGGTTGCTCCTTGGACGCGAGCTGTTGTTCTTGAAGAATGGTTTTGAAACTTTAGCAGCACAGGTGGAAAATTGGATAGACAGATTTCGATTCTTTCAAAAGCTAGGCCAACCAGCGCAAAATTTAGGGCAGTATAAATGTTCACTGAGAAACCACCGGATATACGCTAGCTAATCCTGTCTTGTCTTTATTTTGATGATGGATTATATGCGTTTGCATAAATTAACGAAGAAAAAAAGGAGTTCATCGTGGCAGTAAGTTCATCCGTTCCGGTGATGGATTAGACTGTTCCTTTTTATACGTTGAGAAAGACGCGCCAACAGGTTCCAAGCATCCAGACTTCTTCGAGTGGCCTGGACTTTTCTTTTTGGTCTGTGCTTCACTGTCATTGGTGGTCGGGCTGAAAAAAACCTTACGGCCCAAAAAAAAAAAGAGCAGCAGTGTCTATTCGTCTCTCCTTACAATGCTATTGTGATGGCTTCTCATTGGTCTGTCTGTGATTGTTACACCTATCCCTGATCGACTACTTTTTGTTGTTCCGTTATCAGCAGTAACAGGATCATGCAAAAAGCGATACGGTTTGTTTGTTTCCCACGTCAGAAACTTGGAAACCTTGTTCCGTCTCTATAGTGATAGGCACTTTTTCTTCCTGCCGGATACCATATCAACGGTGTTTGGTCTCTGTGGTGAGCTGGAACAGTCACATAACTGTTCATGCGATTTCTGTATAGACAAGCAAAATTTCGTTTAGCTTTTCTTCTTTCTCCTTCCTTCTTTCTTTTTATTTTCTCTGTGAGCTTAGACAGTTATTTTTAATCAACAGTTGTAAAAAAAATAATTTTGCTGAGAAGACGCAAGAGATACGCGTTCAACCATCTTCAACTGAGAAGACCAATAACAGTATCGTGTTCGAAGTCTGCTGCGGCACCCTTCATTTTCTTTTCTTCTTCTTGTTCTTTTAATTAATTTTGGTGTTTCAGTAGGTATCGTTGAGTTAAGCATGTTCGTTTCAAAAACTGCGCCCCATTTTACCGATTCGTTGTGCCAACCACTACCAGGTATTTCTTTTATGAGTGACCTATTGTTTTAATGATTGTGACAGACACTGAAAATCATTCCACGGAACAAACCTCCACGTCATCCGAGTGTCTTGATGTTACCGCAGTGCATCGATTGCTTGCAAACTCTGCGTTCTCCAGTGTTTGCTCAGAAGAGGGTAAGTAACTCGTAAACTTTGGACGGCTGTTTTTTCTCACCTTGCACACATATCGATATCAGTATCCTTCAGGGGTTCCAAATGCTTTCACATGTACGATCAACAAACGTCATGTTCAACAATCAAAGAAAAGCCCCCCAGATACTCATCGTTCTTTTCGTTGTTTCCACCAAAGACGCAAGGGTATCCTTCCAATGCCATCAATCAGCGGCAGAAACTATATCAAACGTCATCCTCTTGGCAAAATGAAATGACGCTGTATTCGTCGGGTCCAAGGGACAGTGATATTGCTTGGGCAAAAATCGTCAGTGCTCCGGTACATACGGTAGCTCCCATACCAGCGGCGCCGAGCGATTTGCAGAATAAGATTGAAAGCCCCAAAAAGGCCTACAAATTGCTGTCTGATTCCTTTTCGTTCCTTACATTAGGATCGGGTGAAGAAACAGACACAAAATATCCGGTGATCAAAGTCACTAACGCAAGTTTACTGACAGATATGCTTATATCATTTTTTGCTGATTTGTGATTTTTTGCTAGATTCCATGGAGCATATCCTTGCCCGAACTGAAAGAGATATTTTCCTCTGTTGCTATTCCGAGTCCTAAGGACGTTGAGCAGAATATTCATGTATGTCTTAAAAGTGACTTGCTGCACCGATATGCTTAATTAATGTAGATTATGATGAACAAAACAACGGGCAAGACATTGTCTGATGCCTACGTGGAATTGGCACCAAATGTCAATGCTCAGGCGGCTATTAAAAAAGTCAAACGAACGCCGGTGAAAGGCCGCAAACTATTCCTTGCGGAAAGCTCACAAGGTGAATTAATGAGCAAGCTCTTTTCAGGATGGCCAGGAAAATTCGAAAATGATGGCACAGGAATTGGGGATTCTCCTGTGAATTATGATACTGGAGTATTTGCAGGTAGCAACACAATGCCCTCACTCATTCAACGAAAAGAATTCGAAGCTCTTCTAGCAGTATGCAGAAATTACAAGGTAATAGGATTGATATCAACGACACATTGGTCACTTCCTCCTTTCATTTGTTTCTATGTATCATAGCTGCATTTTTCGCGCAAATGTGGTGAGCGTCCGTTTGAGCACTTTATCTCTATCTTAGCCAAGTTCCCTTGGGACCAACCACACATAATCACGACAATGCAAAGGGATCATCTTTACGAGTACTATAAACAGGCAACAGGTATAGTAGATGGCGAGAAAATGATCTATTGACATTGAATATGCAGCCATTTTATACGGTCATGTATCAAAACCGTACACAAATTTGGATCACACATTGCTGCCCAGAATGATCCGTACTGCGCTTCAGTCTCCTGGTTTGACCATACCTCAGAAAAAAGGAATCTTAAAGGCGAGGTATGCATCTTCATTACCACTTTTTCTCAAGATCACTCATACTATTTGATAAAGCACCTTGGAATGTCCAATTGATCTAGTGCACTGTCTCGAAGTGCAGCCATCACTACCTCAGACTGCCGCAGACCAGTAACGGTCGCTTTCGTCGGCATAAATCTAAGAACATATAAAACTCAATAGCTTTAAAGTATGGAATATGCAATAAGCATAATTCAATAAAACACAACATATGGCCAATAATATTGTTACAGAAGAATCAGATCTTTGTAGCAGTTTAAAACGAAAGAAGTAAACTAAACTAGGTTTATGGTTATCGAGGCGAAACAATTCCAGACGTAGTGCCAACAAATCTAGCGCACACTTTTGCCGATCGTTTGGAATGAATTACTTGCAGCCTTGTTCTTACCAATTGAAAGACAACGCTGGTAGATAGCTTGCGCCGCAGATACTTTTAGACAATCAATGTACACAGCTTGCTGATTTGCTGTTCTGAAACTTGACAGTATGGTAACTCGAGAGTTAAAATGACGGTGTTCAGGTCCGGGATATAGCCCGGCAAAGCCTCGTAGTGCCAGTGCACGAGGAGTATAGCTGTTATGATTTATTAGCGATCATAAAGGGCCAAGATGCCACCGAGGAAGAATTGAATATGCTCACAAACAAAGTAGTTAAGCTATAAAACGTTTAATTTCGTGAACTTGTTTTGCAAAAGACTGAATGGGAAATATGAATACCATAGACATGTAGCATATCTTGATTGGGACAACCACTTTCTGACCAGATTGGAAAAACCGAACTTTCATTACCACCAAAAACCACTGCATCTTACCAATAGGTGCGCTGAAACGCTGAATGCTTTTTATAAATATTTCGTTCTTAAACTAGTTGGTCACCGCTTCAGAAAGGTTTCTATTCGGCACCATTTTCTTCTAAGTAACACATCACATTTCGCTGTTTTTTGCTGCTGTGTTACGCAAGAATTCCAGTGACAGCTTGCAAGGAGCAGGTCTTTTTTAGCCATCGTCATTCTCGTAAAGAAAAAGAACGTATTATTTCATTATTTTTTTCTGTAGATCTATTTCACAGAGAGATTTGTTGAAGTCTTCAGCAATGCTTATTAAACAGAGTAAGTACTTCGTAGAGGCTCCCGCAATGATCAGTCCGTATAGATACATGCAATGAAAGCAGATTCCGACGAGCACTCAGATCTCCCATACCCAATTATCATAGCAAGGTGGTAGGAATCTGTCATGCAACCCGTCTGTTGAGTTTGGGATTCGCCTTTATCGAGTGGTACAGCGGTAGCAAAGCTTTCGGATGTTCGTAGGCAAGAAAAAAAAATCCAAAAATTTTACGTCATACCATTGGGTGCACTTCACTTGCGGGGTGCAAATAACGAATCGGGACAAGGTAGGGACATCATCTCAAGCCATGAAGTTTCCTCTCTTCCCTGAAAAATCAAGTAAGTAGATAGGGAGCGAAAATAGTGCGAACGATGGTGAAGAATGCCATGGATGATGGATGGATATGGATAATTAATCCAATTTCTTTTTTTCCTTCTCTTTCATAGTATGGCTGATTCTGCTCAGGCCGGTACTCGTGGTAAGTAGAAGATTTAGATCGTCGGCAATGCATCTCTCTTGTTTTTGCGAGCAAGTAAAATCGGAAGGATGACATTTCCAATTACGCATTTTAAGTACTGTTCATTCACATAATCCCCCAAAAAAGGACGTGGTGGTTTTGGACGTGGTCGTGGCCGTGGTGGTCGTGGCCGTGGCGCTCGTCGCGGACGTGAAGAAAAGAACGAATGGGTTCCCATGACCAAGCTTGGTCGTCTTGTCAAGGCTGGCAAGATCAAGTCCATCGAAGAAATTTACTTGTTTTCGCTTCCCGTTAAGGAGTACCAGATTGTCGATTACTTCTTGCCCAAGTTGAAGGATGAGGTCATGAAGATCATGCCCGTGCAGAAGCAGACCCGTGCCGGTCAGCGTACTCGTTTCAAGGCTTTCGTTGTCATTGGTGATTTCGATGGTCATGTCGGTTTGGGTGTGAAGTGCTCCAAGGAAGTCGCCACTGCCATCCGTGGCGCCATCATCTTGGCTAAGCTTTCCATTATCCCCGTTCGCCGTGGTTACTGGGGTTCTGCTTTGGGTGAGCCCCACACCGTGCCTTGCAAGGTCACTGGTAAGTGTGGTTCCACTTTGTGTCGCTTGGTGCCCGCTCCCCGTGGCACTGGCCTCGTCGCTGCCCCTACCTCCAAGAAGGTCCTTCAGCTCGCCGGTATCTCTGACTGTTACACCTCTTCGCGCGGTTCCACCCGTACTTTGGGTAACTTCGTCAAGGCCACCTTCGCTGCTATTGGCAACACCTACGGCTTCCTTACCCCCGACTTGTGGACCGAGACCGAGTTCCTCAAGGGCCCCTACCAGGAGTTCACTGATTTCCTTGCTCAGAAGCAAAGAAAGTAAATCACAGAAAGCTCCACTCACCAAAACGGAGAATAAAAACCATATCACTCTCCTACCCCTCCTATTTGGAAACCAAATGTCTTTTTTTTTTGTGTGTGTGCGTGTTCTTTTTGTTTATTCACTACCCATGAAAATTGGTGTTTTTTCTTTTTACTAGTATGGAATACCTAGCAAAGACAGGGTGATTAGTAACGAAATCGAACGAAGCAACGGCTTACCATTTGTGAGTTTCTGGAAATAATCGTAGAGAACCGTTCGTTGATTCTCAAAGGAATCTTTGATACGCATCATCATAAAGTCAGCCGCAGCTCGTTCAGACTTATCCACCTGGAAACGCATTCGCATCCGCTTGATCGTCTCGCCTCTGAAACATGGTAGACCGGATTGAAGCATTAATGTAATCAGCTGCATAATCAACTCGGCATAGGGTCGACAAGCCAAGTAAGCTTTGATCACCAGTTCTGAAAATTGCTTGAACGCTTGTTCTTCCGATCCGCCTCCCATCACTTGGATCATCTCAGCTGTCAGTTTGAATGGCGAACTTTCAAAAGTGATGCCACCGGGAGCAATATCGAAAATAAAACCAAAATCTACCAAGTTACACACAATGAGCACAATCTAACACAACGGTAAGCTCCTATGCTAGTTACCAATGTGGATGATGTGACCATCGTCATCCAACATGATGTTGCCATTATGTCGATCCTTGATTTGCAACAAGTAGGAGATCACAGAATAGGCTGCAACACTTTGCACAAAGTTGATGCGTGCTCTTTGGAAATGGATCGAGTCGGGACTGCCATACTTGGCAACGAAGTAATCGAACAAACTGTTGACCTTTTCACGACCAAGCTGATCACGGGAAATTGAGCGTGGAATTACATCGATCACACCTCTTCCGGGTTCTGTAGCTACAACACGGTATGGGTACACGTATAAATCCAAACCAACGCTTGTAAATATGTTTTTGAACACCGCAATTAACTGCAGCGCAAGCACATCCTGACGACAATCATCGCCCACTTTAAAGATAGCGCCTTGCCACGTCTGGATTGTCTCTTTTTCGTGGGTAGGTTCGTCAGTCAGTGCAACATCGGTTCTTTCCACTTCTTTCTCAATTTTAAAGGTTGCCATGAAGGGTGCCTAGATCGGACCTGTTTAAGTGTTTCTTTTCTCGTTGTTATCACTTTTACCTTGGCATGACTCTGCAGTGGTCGACCGGACGTGCGGTTAATATCTATAACGCGTCCATCTGGATTGCTAGGAAGATACACGCCAACATCCACTTTAATTTTAGCCAGCTCCTCATCCAGGCGTTTCTAAACAAACGGCATGTTAGGGCAACTGCACAGAATTCTGCATGACTATTCACCTTTTGCATAGGTTTCTTTTCATTTTGACCATATTTGATGTATTCTTTAAGATAGCCGGAGATCTTTGTGACGTTACTGAAGAATTCGAACTCGCGTTCGTAGAATTCACGATCGGTGCCCGTAAAAGAACCTGTCAGGGTTTCGATGATACGTTCCAGGGTCGGTTTAAGAGCATCGGGCTTTCGGAATAGGGAATAAATTCTCTGATTGATAAAACAAGCGCCAACTTACCTTGGCACAATCCTTGTCGGCATCAACAAAGAAGTTTGCTTTCATGTTCCAAATGATCTGATGTGCGAACAGCTGCGAGACCTGGCCAGCTTCCAAAATATACTTCTCAACATAACCAAGATCATCATAGCGCAGCGCTTGCACAATCTGGGGGATGTAGAAGAATACAGTGTCGACAGGATAGTATTCTAAACTTCGCATAGCGTACTGCAAGATCAAAGGATGATTATTGTACGCCGGTGAAAAGTAGTTGGCTGCTGTAATTGCTGGTACAGGTGCCCAGTATTGCAAATACTATGTCACGTTAGAACATGATGCTTTTTTCTTGGCTTTACCTTCAAATCAAGTTTCGCGTTTGGTTGAAGTTTCTCACCGAGAAGTATGACTAATGCTTCGGGAACATCCACCACATCCAACGAATTGTTGGCAATCAAGCGATGTAATTCCCGGTGAACAACAGGTTGCAAGAACCGGGAATTCATCATCACTGCCAATCTGGGTGATATCTCCCATGCAAAACGAACAATTTCCTTCCAAGAATCCTAAACGAGCAAAACAAAATCAGCCACTGCGTGTTCTTGAAGGGGCATCTATTCACCTCGATCACCATCGATTTTTCGGTGTTTCCGTTGAACATGGCTGGATGACCATGGCTCACTGCATTGAGAGGATTGCACCATACAGATAAGCGCGTGAGTTCGCTTTCGAGAAATAGAAGGAGCACTTTCTTAGAAAATTGGTGCTGACGAATTACGTCGTCCTTTGTCTTGTCTATCTCCGAGGTTAGATGTTCCGTGTATCAATAGAGCGTATTTACCATTCAGGAACATGTATAATCCAGAAGCGATCTTAGAGTTAGAGTTTTTCAAAGGTGAGCTTGTAACTAGGTAACTCAGATTCGGCGAATCGTTCGATACAGCGTTATAAAATTCGGTAATAAGCTTATAGTCCATCAATGCTAGTGTTTTGCGTCCACCATAGTGCCATCTAAGAAGCAGTCAGCATTCATCACCTGCAGAAATCACTCTACTTACGTTGGTTCAAGCGAAAACCAGTTGAATGCAGCATCATAGACAAGAGATCTGAACTTGTGCTCGGCAAGAGCTTCCATCTTGGTAGATTGCAGTATCTTCATACCTAGACGTAGAAGCTGGAATCGAGCATAACGAGCCAAAGGATGGGTACTGTTGGAGAATATTAATCATATTATCCACATATATCGTTCGACATACCTCATTAAATGTGCGTTCTGGAAAGATTCTTGAAGCATACGGACAAACATGTTAACGAGATGTTTGCTACGATGACGAATAGCATAGAAACGGCTGCTTAAGAATTTAGTCCATGTCACATGCGGAGAAAATAGGAAGTTGGCAGCCCTTTGATTGCTCTCTCGTATGGCCTTATCAGATGGTACGTAGCTCATCTTAGTAACAAACGGGTGTTTCACACTAGAATGTTCACATTAGTATTACGGAGAGATGGAGAAAAAAAGAAAAAGAAAAAAAGAACCATACTTTAGAATAGGTGAGAACAGGCCCTTGCGATGCTTTTGTGCCCAGTTCCACATGCCAAGCATTTCCACCATAAGCCGCTTTTCGGTTTCTGGTCGCTCGATGAGAATCCAGTTCCAAACTGACGTACCAACATCCAATGATTCCGGTGTAAAGATGTATACAGGAATCCGAACAACATAATGGACAAGGTCTGAATGAACCTATCGACGCTTTTAAGTACTAAACTTTTTCGTCGGTATTCGACATACCTTGCGCAAAGCAATGATATACCCTGCAGCACGATGCAAAGTACGATGAAGACGTTCTACGGCTATTTTTCTCTTTTGTCTCACGTCCTCAAACAACGTACGCAGTGATTCTAGTACGAGAGGTACTTGCTCCTCCAAACCACATCCCGTACTATTGTCCAGCTGCTTATCTAGATAATAGAGCAATGATTGAGAATGATGATCTTTTTCATTTTTTGGAGTACCTGCATGGGCTTGCATATCATCGATGTATTCTATGGCACTTATTTCACCAGTGTAAAATCGTCGGGAGGTAAATCCGTCAACAAAACCAGATGCATCATCAGGGAAAAGAGAAGGGACTCTTGGAACAGCATCTGACATGAAATAAAGTCATTGAAAGCAGAAATAAAATGATCGAGTCTACCTTGTGAAAGCAAGTCCTTTGAGGACGATTTTCCTACTTCAAGTGCCAAAGATCGGCCCAAATGGAGAGTATCCATCGGCATATCCGAAGAAAACCGATTGAATTCGGTTAAGTAATCTTGTAGCAATCCACCAACTTCCAGTGGTGCTCGGTCCATTGAGATTTGCAACCATTTTTTGGCGCTTTCATAAAAGCGTGTGCAGATTTCCTTGCGGTAGACAAATGAATCACCCAGCTCAAGCGTTACGTTTGCTTTTGACGAACTAAAGTGGAAAATAGGACAGTACTAAAACATTCGTTAGTGGGATTGAGCGTTGCTTTATTATACCATACTTCGTCACGATACTCGGCTTCACAACTGAGCCACAGAAGTTGAACTAGTTCCAGCAGAAGAGTGATCAACGACTTTTCAGCGAACACTTGAGGGAAAGCAATAACAATCCGTTCTGTTGTCTTGAGGGCCATTTGGTGAACTTTCTTTAAGCGATGACAGCAAAGTTTCAGTAGGCTTGCCATTTGTTTGGAAAGCTCATCGTCCAACATCTGTCCAACGGCTTTGGAAGACGAGTTCTTAATAAAGGTATTAGCGACGCGCTCCGAGATTGCTTCAAGTGCATTGGCTAGCGTGCTGTTGTTGACGCCCTCATTCATAAAATAACGCAAAACATAGCTGCAATCGCCCATAGTACTTCGCATCATTTCGATGTGATAGACACTTAAAACAAAAATCACTTGTGCAAACGAGAAGTACTTGATATCGTACGCCAACGCAGGTAAATAACTTGTCAGTCTCTGGCGCATAGCGGTGAGGTTATGATCGGCGGTGTTGCCTCCACGAAGGACAGAATTGTATTCGAGATCGCTTTCCAGGTAGTTGGTAGCACTTTCGATCACAAGTCCTGGAGTCTTTTTGGCAATGATCAACATAGCGTCATGCCACTCGCGGATCCACATTGTTTCCGTGACGAAGCCAAACAAGACACAGTGAAACCAGGCGTTGCGGAACAAAGTAACTGTTTCTTCGCTTGGATCGTGATGAGGATTGAAGTCCTTATGCTGTAAAAGCACCTTAAGCACAGGCAGTAGCGTGCCTAGCTTAGCCACTAGAGGGTATTCGGCATCCTTCTTCGTCTTGTTTAGCGTGCGTTGAATAGAATTACCATTCTCCACGAACAAAGTCAGCAAGTTGATAAGGTATGTATGATAATATTCTGGTCTGGCAGATAGCTCGCGTGCTAACCTTAGCTGGGCCCCCAAAATCTAGCACTGTCACTTTAGCATTTTTTCTCGTACTATACACTAAAAACATACCGAATCACTTAGCTGTCGGTTGTCGACCATCAATGATTCACGACCCAACGTAGAGAAAAGATTGATGATGTCGTTGAAAACATTGACGGGACTCACAAGTGCAAGGTCCACCAGTCTTCGAGTCAGTTGCGTAGTAGCAGCTGTTGACAGGGTCTTACGCCGTAAAACCAACATCGAAAGCGCCTGAGCCATGATCTGAAGTCCATTATCAGTAAGCATACCCGTGAACACTAAACTATTACCGTCTCATCTTTCAAATAGACCGCAACACCAACAATAGCGGAAAGAGCATTCGCACACACTTGCTGTTTCTGTTTCTCGCTCAAGTCATTCACTGCAGGAGCTCCTGAGATAACGTTTTTTCCGCCGAATGATGTGCTGAATCTTTCATTGACACTCGAACTTTCTTCCTCAGTATAGCGTGTTATCTCGTTTAAGAGAGCGTACAGGGTCGAGATAGCAGCTTGAGACATCTGTGCCTGCGGCTTAATCTGCCGTCAAGGTTTAGCATGACATGGATACTTACTAAAACATCGTACCTGAACGCACTGCGCCAGGCGCACAATCGCAAACTGTTGTACACTAATCGCTATACCACCTTGTTCTGTGTCGAGTTCAAAGACAGGTGAGGGGGTGGCTAAAAATCGACAGATGGTATTGGTCATACTGCTATTCAAATGAGGAAAGCTACATAGTGATCATAAATTTCGTCAGAACAGCGATCTGAGTAATTTATACAAACGTACTTAACAGCAAGAAGTGCTGCTGCATCCAGTGATGCAATGTGCACCCATGAATCGTCTACGTGAGGAATGCCAAAAAGACTCTGGGATATATGGTCGATAAGAACGTCATCCACTTCATGCAGGTAAATAGATGCAAGAGCAGCAACATGCTATAACGTACAAATCAGTTGGGGCTACTCAACCTACATTTTTTTCTGCGCATACTTACCAAGCTGGTACCAAGAATCTCTTGCATATAAGCATGCGGAGCCCATTTCTTTCCATCTTGTGCGACTTTCTCGGCATATTTGCGAATATCGTCGTAGTAGCCCAGACTCATGATGTAAACTGCTCGCAGATTTTTCTTAATGAGCTCACTTCGCTCATCCACTTGTGCAGTGCTGCGCATCAATGTTGACCACGCATCTTCAATGTCGCTGGTCAAGTGAAGCTTCTTTAGTCGTCGCTTAGAGCTGCTGGAATCCATCGGCTTTGCATGGCCGTTGATGACACGGGCTGTCACATTGCGTAACACAACTAACAGATCATATACGACCCTGTTACTACTTAATGGCATGCCTTCTTCAAAGTATCTGGCCAAAACGCAGCGGCTATAAGTTGATGCATTGTGCTCTCCTATACATGTGTCGATAGCTCTTTGAATATGACCGAGCGTCTCATCTCGGATCAGCGGTTGCGTGTTCTGGCATAATGCAAGCAGTTGATTCGGTTTATAAAGATATGGAGAAAGCTGGAGTGCACGCGCCAAGCCGGCCAAAGCCGGAAGGATGAATGTGATGGTATATTCAACTTTAACATTTGTCAGCCACTACAGACAAGCTTAGCTCTCACTTACCATTTCCTTTTGCCAATTCATGCACGATACATTCTCCGAACTTCCACAGCACATCAATCACTCTGTCGTATATTTCTGGTAGCTTGTAACCAATCTCAAGAAGACCGGATACTAAACTATAGGTGACCATATCTGAAGGAGGAAGATCTGCCATCAAAACAGTGTTAGCTCTCCTTCCACTCCAATCGTAGCGCAGTCCGAATACCTTTGCTCAAAATCGTTTCTTCCCATGTATAGGCAGGGAGGTATCGCACGTAGGCAAGTAGTCTAGGTAACAATTCCAATTGTCGTTCTTCTGTAGCGTTGGTGGCATATTTTACCAATGCCGTCAAGGACTGTTGACACCGGCGTGTCTATAGAGAAAAATATACGTCAAGGCGACGAAACAACCAAAGCGATGGTCTATTTTCTTTTCTCATCATACCAAGGTTCCAATGTTAGATACATCCTCACGCGTAAAAATGGTATCACTATCGGGTGAATCAAGAGGTACTGGGGGACATTTGGCAACAAGTCTTCCAATGTCATCGTCTGAAGCTTTTGCTCGGGAATCGGCAAGCACTTCGGCTAATCCCATAAGGATTCGCGAGTGCAGGTCGAAATCAAGACTACACCATGATTAAGAAGACAATACTCTCGAAAGGTTTAGTAAAATGCTTACCCATTCATTGTGTGAAGGTCTTGTGAAAATGGGGAAGCGGTTTAAAAGGTACGCATGGGTGTGACTTTCATACAAAAGACATGCATGGCGGATTACCGAATACGGTAAGAAAAAGATGACCCTACCAGGAGCTCGTGGCGTTCCCTTCCTCACCCAAAACAGCACATCAAATAACTATTGTACTACAATTATAGCCAAAACAATAGAGCAACACTCAGACTCATATGATGATGATCCGAAACCCCATCCAAATGTTTTAAGTTAATATCATTTTCATATTTTCATAATACATCAGCATTGGATTCTCTCCGCTGCGGGTAGTGGTGCGATCTATATCACCGTATCGTTCACAAAATTCTCTATGAGTTAACACTTTAACGTTCTTGTCGTTCCCTGCCTTTGCTCCACGACACACAAGGAGATACATATCGGCCAAGAGTTCAAAGTTGGTTGGGAAAAAGATGTCAAACCAACCCGGTTGCACCATATATGTTGAACAGGGCACCATGGTACCTTTGTATCGCGTTTGGACCACCGGCGCATCAACACCCTCCACTGCATCGGGTAGCTCAGAGAAATCTGAAAGAACAAGTCGATGCTGGGGGAAATACGTTTTCAGCGTTTCGAGTAGTAAAAATAGCTTGGTAGGAATAAACTCAGGCGAAGTCAAATTGGGGGCTAGTGGCAAATTTCGGAGCAGCTTATGCCAAAGATGCCTTGACAACACAGGGCTTCTGTACCCTGTCTGTCTGCGCGTGTTCAGGTACCGAGAGATCAATGCATCCTCGCCCACAGGTTCGTACACTTCGGTGTATGCGCCTTCCTTGTCCGTGCTCACAAGCGCTTGGTAGGGTTTCAAATTATCCACGTCGTAGCGGATGAGATCATGCGCAAAGTTATCCTAGAAGCAAAAAAAAAAAAAAAAAGTTGAGGACTGACATGTTTCTTTGTATATCGACTTACAATAACTTCCATTCCCAAAAAGAAACAATGCTCGGGAACATGAATATCCCAGTCAAATATACTCTTATTAATAATCTTGACACAGGTGTGCTGATCCTTAGCATCTCGGACCTCCTGACGTTCTGCCTGTCTCTCTGCGAGTTTGCCGGAAATTTCAATGATGTTGTACCGCGTACGCTGATAGACAGATGGCTCATACTTCTGAATATAATCAAGAATATTAAGCATCAATGTACCATTTCCTGCACCCATCTCATAAATGATGAGATCTTTGTGAGGATAGAGATTCAGCTTATACTCTGTCACCAAATATTTCGCAATGGCATAACCGTACCATGGCTAAAATCGACCAGAAACGAAGTAGATGTATGGATTAGAAAAATCACGTAATGACTCGTATTTTACCTTGAATAGCTCTGTCGGCGTATGCCAGACCTGCCGGGCTACTTCATCGACTTCATCAACGTCACTTTCAATGTCTTTGTACATATGTGCCAGGACATTCATAAACTCCAAATGATCGCGCATCGTGTTAAAATCAAAATCATTCTCGGGCGAAAAAATGACAGCTTGTTTAGAGAAATAGCCGTAATTTGGGTTGTACAACGAGTCGTCGATGAAATCCCTGGTCAACATTTTGTTACGCGTCGGGGGAACTTTACAAGCTGCAGTGTCCTTTGCTGTCACGCGCGGATAACTACGACGCCGTATTCTTTCCTCTTCCTCATCGGGAGAAGCAAGAAAGGGACTAAGAAAGCTTGCGCGCATTCCCCCACTCTCCTTAAAGGCGACCGTGCCTGCTGAGAACTGTCTACGCACTTCAAGAACAGGTGTAGAAAGGACTGCCCTCCGCCGCAAACATTGCAAGTGATTGGCGCATAGCTGTTGCGAAAGACGATGCTGCACCCTTCGCATGACAAGATCGATTCCACCTGGTCGAGAATACGCAGAGGAAAACGGCGTGACGTTCCATTTTATCGCATGCCCCGACAAATTGATGGTGCGAAAATTGCGGTACCCCATTGCGGTACCATCAGCCACATAATGTGGTATGAAATAGAAGATTTACCTTTCGCACCAGACATAACCTCGATATACATATAATAATTCTAACATAGAGATAAGCGATTCTGCATGTTCGATATTTGCATAGAGATCGTACCTCCCACCTACGGGAAATTCTGAACATTGGAGAAGCGTCTGCTGTCTAGCTAGAGCCTGCAGGATCTGGCTTGGTGGGAGAGATGAGAATAGTTTACCAATTTGAGACCTGGAGTCACATCTATAAATCTCGAGGCTGATCATCTATGTCAATGCGTCCAATCTATTGGAAAAGTAAACCCGCTGCGACAATGGATATGGAGGGCTTGGAATCCCAACGAAATATGATACTTAATATATAGCGAGGAACCAATACGATGCTTTCTTCCCCTTGTATAATCTGTAGTCGAAAGATGCCCCTCATGTTTGCAAAGACATGCTGATTTATCCATATAAATGTTCCAGACCTGTGTGTTTAACATCGCGAACGCATTTTCTAAGTTAAGCTCGTGATCGTCTTTTCATACTCAATTTGGTAGCGCTAGAATGCTGCGCGATTTGCAAATGTGCTTGTCTTTCCTTTTATCTCCTCATCACCAATAATCATGTAAAGTTACAACGTCTCTCACTATGGGAAAAGTTTCTACTACCCTTGATGAAGGGATGCTTCTCGAAACAATTATTCTTTATCATGTAACGTAATTTGGAATAATTTACAACCTATCTGTCGTATTCTGTTGTATTCTATAGATGAGCAATAGAGTGATCTCAACAGATAAACCTCAAAGAAGAGAAATCAGACAAACAATGAATAAGCTGAAGGACAAGGTCTGACACCCATTAACAATCACTGGTTAAAATCTCTATTTCTAAGAACACAGTGAAAACAATAATAAAATTTCTCAACGTATTCTAACCGTTATTTGTGTTCTTGCAATCAAAACAACAAATCTCAGACTACTATATCTCTTCTTAAATAGAAAGTTTCTCATATCGAGAGTATCTTTATATCAATTATTTTTAAATCGTAAAGTTACCATCGTACAAAAAAAAACCTTTAATCTTAAATCGAGAATATTCGTATCATGACAGGTCGACCATTTGAATTTGCTCTTAGTACATCATGGCAAAGACTTATTTTATGCAATCCTACCTCACTCTGTCTTGCTGCGACCCATAATGCAGCCTCCATTTCTGATGATATACTTTATCCTCTTGTTGTTCACCGTGGATTAACCGGAAATGAGTGTCCTATCGCTTTTTTTTTTTTTTTTTTTTTTTTTTTTTTTACAAAATATTATCCTAAAAGTTCATTGGTACAGTGATTACCCTTCCTCAGAGATAGTACCCCTCTCACAGCGCGAAAACAATAATAATAATAACTACCTACTGTGGCCGCGCTGGACAAGGAGCAATCAAAGCCGTATTTCCAGCGAGAATGAAGTAATTATGTTTGTTTGATGTACCCCGAGTACGGAGTGATAAGATTCGTAAGAAAATCAAACTAGGAAATAAAGCAGAGAATCGGAGAACATATGCAGTAGTCATTACTAAGTTGAAATCCATTATGTGGAAAAGGATCAATTAAATGTCGTCGAAAAAGATGCAAAGTCTATTGAGTTCAACACCCAACATACATAATTTGTTCAATATTTCTGGGAGCAATGAATGGATAGCAACAAGTGAAAGGATTGCTGTGGGGCATTTCGAACGCAAGTCTTCACAAGTACGGAGACTAACATCTACAGTGAAAACTAGCACAACAAACTAAAGACAGTATACCTTCATAGTATACTATAGAAATTTTAGCTCCTCTCCTCTTTCCCGATCTGTCTCGAACAAATATGCTCTCAAATTGAGACCTTTAGTAACTAGAGGGAAGTGAACTCAAAAATATAATTGGATCGGGATTTAAAAATAAGTGTAAAGCCAACGCTATCTTTCATTTTTTTGAACGGGTATATTCAGTATGGTCGAAGTTGGAGATAAGGTACAAGAAATTTCTTCAAGCATTTGATTACGGCAGCTAATATAAATGAAGATTCCTGATGTTGCACTTAAATACGTGCCCTACGACAAAGATGAAGACTTAAAGGCCTGTCCTAGGTAAGCCTTAACGCTCATGAACCTTTGTCATTGACGCGACGCATTAGGCCCATTCCTTATAACTTGCACGAGCAACTCAAAGGCAAAAAGGCAATTATCTTTGCTATTCCAGGTACTATTCTGCTCGAAAACTACTATCTTTTTTGACTCGTCCTTTATTTTTGACATAGGCGCTTTTACGCCAACTTGTTCTGAGCAGCACGTGCCAGGGTACTTGGAAAAATATGAAGAACTAAAGCAAAAGGGTGTCGATACTATTATTTGCACAGCTATGAACGATGGCTTCGTAATGCATGCCTTTGCAAAAGTTAGTGGCACAACTGATAAGATTCTTATGGCCAGCGAGGGCGGTTCTGGCTTCTTTGAAAAACTTGGATTGACCCAGGATTTGACTAAGGCTGGCATGGGAATCCGATCAAAGCGCTTTGCCATATACGTTGATGATTTGATTATCAAGTACGTGGGCGTGGAAGATGGCCCAGGTTTGGCTGCTTCTGGTGCCGACGTCGTCTTGTCGAAATTATAAAAATGGTATTGTCATTTGTAATGCACAATGTAGTATTGTTGCGTGAATAAAGACAAATCATATCGATTATTTGTTCCAAAAGATAAGATTTAAAGCCATATCTAAGCTTGCCGATCAATGAGTACTTCATCATCTAAAGGTTTAAGAGATAAAGATCCCAAGCTAACGTATGTTCTCCCTGGACCACTTCGTCCCATTTTCATAAGATGTAAAGAATCCAGCTGTACTGTCCCAAAATCAATGTTACCATACTCCTCAAGTAATGCTTTTGCGTTAAATGGGGTGCGGCGCTTTGGTTTTGGTTCTCGGTGCGATGTGTTCACAAGAGTAACGTGGATCTATCAACGAATAGGAAATCAGCAACATGTTGGTGATATGTATTATGTTTGTTCAACCTTGAGGGGTTGCCTTTCTTCTTTTTTCAAGTATCCACCTTCAGTCATTTTGTCAGTCAGAGCGACTATAGACCATTAGTTGATGTATCCAATAGATTTCAAGTTCATACCACACAGATCATTGAGGAATTTGTCTTCGGCCTTTACATACAGGACATGCGCCGTCTCTACCTACAGTTATTACCTTTTGGTAATCCCATTAAGCCTACCAGGATCAGATTGCATGATGTCCAAATGTTTAAGATCGATAACTAGAGGTTTTCCTTGAAGTACTGAATGAACTACGCGTGGGCATTCCCTGGTAAAGAAGTCGACTGCATCTTCGACGTCGGAGGGCTCAAGTAGCTTGAGAACATTTATCGTGATATGCAAATTCACAGGAGCAATCAGCACCGACGGATCTATACCTTCACATGATAAGATAGAGCGCTGAAACGCCTCAACTTGGGCATGGACTTCTGGAGAAACAATTGGGAGGGACAAAAAGTGAGTAGGACGCGCTGCACGATAGGCCTGCATTTGTTAATCTACAGGATTAGAGAGATGGGTTCTGTTACCTTTTCTACAAGTTGATCAATAGCCTGTTTTGCTGCATTGATCGCTTGAGTTGTGCCTTTGATTGTGACCGCATCCTTAGACTTAGGTACAATGATCCGAGTACCCGTTGTCGCTCTGAGTTCCTGTATGGTCTTGCCTCCTTTGCCTAAAAGAAAAAAGCGTTTGCGACGTACACATATTGACGACTTTTGTGCAGCTTACCAATAATGTAACCATGAAAGATCCTTCTCACAGGATGATCGCAAGTAAACCATTTCTCAGAAATGGTTTCGTCACTGATGTTTTTAATAATAGTTCGCCGTCCGGCTACATTAGAGCTGGCAGCAGTGTAAGATCGTGGAGAGGTTAACGTCGTTGTTCCATCGGGGTTGAATGCCATGAGTCTGTAACGTTTGGTCAAACGACGCGTAGCCAAACAAAAATGAGAAGACTGAAACATCCGGTTTTGGGTTGTGTAATGCGAGATAAAAACGTTCTACAGGATATCGCCTCAGCGTCTATCTTGGAAATGGATGATAATCTTGGTCTTCAAGATTGGGAAGCAACGTCGCTGATGATGCTCAATTTGTGGCCCGCAAAAAACGTCTCTGTTGTTATACGCGAAGTTATTTTAGAGCATTGTAGAAAACATTCAATGAACGATAATCATGGTCGTAAGTCAGCGGATTTTTTGTAGATTGCATCATAATCTATGTCACTCGTAAAATTCGACAGCGCGTAGTAATCAGGTTTTTTGTTGTCACTGTCCAATTACATCAGTTTGCACACACGTTTTCGTTTACTTCGTCTGAACTTTCGCATTTGGTAGACTTTTGTGTAATGTTGCGCACAATCCGGTTAAATATGGGCCGTGCGAAAATACTCACAACCTCGGGAAAAGAAAAAAAAAAAAGGAGAAGGAAAAGGGGATTTACAAGTCAAACGGAGGATCCAAGAAGAAGCGGATGTGCAATTAGAAGTGTACAAAGTCAGCGATCGGAGCAATGATTTATCTGCGAAGCATTAAGAATCAAAATTTCACTGCCAGTTAGATGTATTGGCATTGCTAGTGCTTATATTATCTCAAAACTTGGAATCATGATGTGCGAGAAGATAGTCAGATTCCAAAATAACGCTACAAGCGTACGATAGTGGCGATGACAAATGAATACAAGTGTTTCAAGGTAAGTGTTTACTGTTTTTATGCTTGGAACAATGACCGTGGGCAAAAACAGCCAAGAATGGCAAGCGAAATATCAACTCACTGCAGCGTATAAACACAAATTACCCCGCATTCTGTCGTTCGTCTAGCTTTTATAGCAGCCGCTTTTCACCAGGACCACATGTATGCCATTCAACAATCGTGCAGCATATCTCAAAACACCAGTTAATCAAAGACTGGATTGCTTTTCAAACCAGCGACTACCAAACAAGAGTGTGAGTAATTTTTAAATGCCCAGTATACCGCGATCTGAGCGGGAAAAGGAAGGCTGAGGGCACCAGAGAGCAGTCATTTCCAGACAGTTCGCTTTCTGGGGTAACCGAAGAACTCCCTTTCCATGTATTTGCGCCATTCATTCCACAGAAAACTTTACTGTGTATTAAACACTCGAACCTTTACTTCTAAATCGTCTGTAAAGCCAGCAGTACATAATTTTTATGATGATAAGATTGTCACAGTAAGCAATTACTACTCTCTGGCCAGCATTTCATTTCTGTTAATCTTTTTTTTAGTATGCGAACCGCCCCATCAAACCGGTAACATTGAAACAGCTTGTTCGTTTTGGACAACCACCATTATCCAAAGAAAGATTGCAAGAATGCGCTCATTATGCACGTACAGAACTTCCTGTTCGTCTAGCACGACGAGTTCGTGCGTTTCAAGGTTTACCGTTTATCGTCGGTACCAATCCGTACATCAAACAGATTTACAAACTCTACTATGACTCATTTGAAAGTCTGGAGCCGTATTCACAGATTCGTAACGATACCACAGATGACTTGGAGTATGCTGATAAACTACAAGATCTCGTCGCTCGTCACACGGACAACATCCCTACGTTAGCAAAAGGTATGTATGTTTCTACTGTTCATGCCGTTTTCAACTTGGAAAATTATCAGGATTTCTGGAATGTAAACAGTACATGAACAATCAAGATATGGCGACATTTTTGGATGATATGATCCATGCCCGGATAGGTATTCGGTTAATTGCAGAGCAGGCAATCGCTTTGATGCAGCCTCCTGCAGAAGCAAACGGATATATTGGTATCATTGACACTCAGCTGAATCCCAGCAAGCTGATCCGCCATTGTGCGGATTTTGTGGCCGAACTTTGCGAGTTCAACTACGGCCAGAGTCCTGAAACTATTGTTGATGGACACACCGACACAAACTTTACATATGTTCCGGTTCATCTGGAATACATCTTGACTGAATTGCTCAAGAATTCGCACCGTGCTACTGTCGAGTTTGCCAGGAAGATAAATCGCACCGATCTTCCGCCTATACAGATTACCATCAGTCATGGAGGGGAAGATATTGGTATCCGTATCCGTGATCAGGGTGGAGGGGTAGACGAGCAGGATCTCAATAAGGTGTTTGAGTACTCTTATACAACTGTTTCAAAAGCAGCTGAGGATGAAGATGATCCGTCAAGTGTTTTCAGAGGAATGGCGGAGATGGCCATGCAAAGTGGTGTAGGAGGTCCTCTAGCAGGATTAGGGTAAATAACTGGTGTGACCCATAGTATAACTCACGCTAATGTTGATAGTTTTGGTCTACCTTTGGCGCGCATGTACGCTCGCTATTTTGGCGGTTCACTAACATTGGTATCTATGAATGGTTACGGCTGCGATATTTTCCTTAAGTTGAAACACATCGACCAGTCGATGGCCGAGCTGGAAATTTAAACAACAATAAATCAGTTTTTTTTAATGGTGATGAAGATACTTAATTCCACTAGTTCAAAAACATCTATTTTCTAACTATAGAGAACGCTCCGTCACCGAAGTACTTTTCGTTTGCTTGCTTCACACGTGCTGCTGCAGCGGTAGGATCGATAAGCTCAATGCCTTGAACTGGGGTAAATGATAATGATGACGCCAAACCAGATGCAGTTCCCGATGTATTGTACGATTTCTGTTTGGGAGCTTTGACTAAAAGAGATATTAAGTATGAAGCAAACCCACAAGGGCAACCTTTACCTTTGTTTCTCGCATCCGCAACAGAAGCTCTGATTTTTCCTGTTTGCCTAACAGCCATTCCTAGACCTTCTGTTTCATCACCAAAGACAACTTCTTCCTCTGGCTCTCCAAATGCCATCGTGTTACGTGCAGCTCGAAGCTCAGTCATGGCATAAGCTTCCTTCATCTTTCTCACTCTGCAACAACCTAGTTAATATTTTTTATATCGTATAGCCTCACATATTTACCGTCGACCACCTCTTCGTTTCTTTGGTCCTTCATCTGGCACTGGTAACGCCTTGATCACCTTTGTTGGAGGTGGCTCCTGCCACTTGTCGATTTCTTGATCGATGATTTCTCGCATTCTTTTACCTCTCTCGCCTAGCTCCTACAATGAGCCATACAAACCAACCTTTTCTCACAAGCTTACCATTTGGGAACGCTTTGGAAGCATCACAGCGCGCAGCTAGCACGCATTTATTTGCTAGTTTCTTTGCCAGTCTTTTCCGAAGATCAGCGGGAACCGAACAGACTAATTCAGAATGGTAGATATAGCCTGTATGTCTTTCCATATGAGCACTTGAAAACCCAGTGTTGGTTTTTTTGTTATGTCCCAAAACCTGTAAGGCTCTTAATAAATGCTCAGATAGTCGTGAGTACTACGCTTACCTGCACATTGCACGCAGGAATTTTACAAAATGCCAGTAAACCACCAGCAGCTGTTAATAACTTGGCGGCTGTTGAGCTACCCACAACATGCGAAAGATTTGGTGCGATGATTGTCATACGTGATTCAACGTAGCTCATAATCTACATCAAAAGCAAAAGGTTATCATTTTAGCATTGCATATGACACTTACTCAATCCTGACCTTTTTCCTTGCTGCATCAAGCTCCAATGCCATATCACAGGCTTCTTCAGTTACTTTCCATTCTGCTGGCGTTAGCTCTCGACCTTCCGTTGTGGTGCCTGTCACAGTAATCACCATGATTGTAGCTGAAGGTAGGATAGGACGAAGGTCCACCTTTGTGATATCTTTTTCCGTTCCAATCGTTTTCACTGTTCGTGCATAATCAAGAGGATTCAGCACCAGTGATTCGAGTTCTGGGAACTTAGGTGCGTAATGATCGCGAATGAACTAATGACAGAGTAAGGATCGATAGACGATCGGGAAAAAACAACAACGAATTACCTTGTGTACAGTCTGAATTTCGCTATCAATGTCTGCAGTAATGCTGTTGGCCTGGATGATAAGCTTATACTCGTCGCTTTGCTCAGCAGGCTCAGTAGCTGCGCCATCTTTTGATTGGAAGTAACTGATTTGCTACATAATCGTCGATTAAGCACGTAATGACCGAACCTGTATAAATAAAATACCTGAAGAATGGTTTGCGTAGATTTGCTATACAATAGTTTTGCAATTTTCTTAACATCATGTTCATTTGCTAACGTAGTCAGCTCAGATCGATCTTCCTCTTTGTCTGCAGTGTCGGGCTCATCACTGCCCATACTGCTTTCATGACCTTCTTCGTTTTCTTCATCATAATTAGACCTGGTTTCATCACCAGAATCAAAATCGAGATCGGCGGCAAGTTCGTCAGCAAGAGAAGACATCGGATCTGGGGTTTTTGCGTTGACAAAAGGAGTACTTGCGTTAGGCGGAGGTCAAGGATTTCATTTCGGATTTCCTTCGGACACTCAAGAAGCAGTCCTCTTGGACAACCTTTTCGATTGTGATATTTCACCGTTTGGTCTGTCCTACTTTATCTCAGTAAGACGGACATATTAAGTGTACCTCTGGTATACTGTTTATTGAAAATGATTTGCATCACCCGCAAAACGTTTTAACCAACTGTACAAAGACATTAATGATTGCCCACAAACAAATAGAAAAACCACAGCAATTTTATTTCTCGAATGCATGTGCAAAAATAAAACTAACCATCATAGTTATTCATACCTTCTACGATCATACATAAAACTGTATCCTAGGTGCTAGGTGCTTGTTAGACAAATTCCTTGGCGGTGAATATACTAGCAGTAAAATAATCGGAATAATCGGCAGTGCACCTATAGCTTCGTCTGCAAAACGCGAATCTAGTAAAAATCCTTGTCTTTTTTTTTTCTCTATTCCAAAATTCTCTCCTTCCATGAGACAACGGTTTCTGACTGTCAGCAGCGTTTCTAATTCTTTGAATTTTACGGAACGTCATTGACCTGACATCTATGCAGTGCTGATTTTGATATGGTTAAACCAGAATCATCTATTCCACTCCATAAATTGTCGCTGTATTGAATACAATGCTTCCGCCGGATACTATAGAAACGCCTTCGTCATTTGTTTTAATTTATTTCTGAATAGCTCAGAGTTATGATCTCCAGCAACACAAACAGCAGAAGTTGTCTCCTGTCCGTTTTCAATGGTTATCCCGAGATTAGACGAGGAGCGATCATTATATACATCTAATTAAGTATTATTTACTATGCCTTCAACGTCTAAAAAAAAAAGCGCGGGCGGTTCAACGGTCATTTTCGGTTGGCTCAAACCATAAAATGAAGGTCATCGTAGAAGAATCAAGAGCTTTATAATCGACAAGGAGGGAGACCATGGAAATTAATTTCCGATGAGCATGGTTTGTGCAAGAGCAGACCTCAACTCGTCCCTTTCAGGGGATTTGTGGCTTGTCTGCCCACTGTAAATTTGCCAAAACTTGGTGGGTTGGAAACGAACCACAGGCTTCATGGCTGCAACAGAACGTATCACTTACTTGGTTGGAGGCGCAGCCTTAGGCGCCATATCTGTGGCTGCATACAATAAGCTCTCCCAAAAACCTCGCTCGATGGCCGCCACAGTGCCTCCACCCAGACCACAATTGCCACCCCCTCCCGCTCCTCCTGCTCAACTCCAGCAGCGATCTCCTGATTTGATTGAGAAAGCAAAGACCATTTTGCCATTTGGTTTCCCTGGTACATACTTTTTAAAACCAATTAAATATGCTTAGCTGTGAATAGGCCCTGTCAGCGATATCGTGTACCGTAACGCCTACGTTGCATCATACAATCGCAGGGATAGAAACCCGAACTGGGTAGCCGAGCACCTAACAGCCGCGTCACTTCAACGCGCCGACGGTGTGGAACGAAGCAAGTCCCAATTCAAGGAAGACGATACTATTCCCTCACAGTTTAGAGCACGCCTGTCAGACTATTTCAAGAGCAATTTTGACCGTGGCCACATGGTACCAGCAGCAGATGTGAAGAATAGCCAAGAAGCAATGAACGAGACGTTTTATTTGACCAACATCTCGCCTCAAGTGGGTGACGGATTTAACAGAGATTGTATGTTTTGGGATGTTTTGCTATGTTTACTTGGTATTTACCTTTCATTTACTAGATTGGGCACATGTCGAAACATTCTGTCGCTCTTTGACCAAATCTTTCTCGGATGTATACGTGTTCACCGGACCTCTGTACCTTCCTCATCAGGAAAATGACGGCAAGTTTTATGTCAAGTATCAAGTGATCGGCAATCCTCCCAATGTTGCTGTCCCAACTCATTTCTACAAAGTCATCATGACTCAACATAATGGCAAATACAGTGTCGGCGCATTTGTCCTCCCCAACCAGCCAATTTCCGATAACACTCCTCTGGAGCAGTTCAAGGTCCCATTGGATGCTGTCGAACGTGGTGCTGGTCTCACCTTCTTCGACCGAATGGATAAATCTGGTGTAAGCGACCTTTGCAAAGAAACGAAGTGTCAGATCGTACTTTCCAAATTCCACGAAGCAAAGAAGAAGAACCTAATTTCTGCATAAGTTTTACATTTTCATGTATTTGATAGGTGCGAATCATTGCTCGAAAATTAGAAAATCTTACACTATTTAAATGACTGTGTGATTTATACTTCCTTGGGATGCAATCAGATATAATTACCTGCCAAGTTTCTTCGACGGGCAACTTTCAGATGATAACAACAATGAAAAACCACTTATATGTACGGGTACAAGTGGGTTTGGTTAAAAGTTGGGCGCAGAAAGTTGCTGCTTGAAGATGTCAGAAGAAGAAGAAGCATCTTTTGCAATGACATTGAGAGCATGAGTCTTTAGCTGATGGAAAAAAAAAATTCCAACTTTGACGTTGCCTCGCATCAGCTTGTAGTCTGGTAGCCCGTCTTTCCAGTCCCATAATCCACAAAACAATAATTAACACTTGAGAACTTGCATAAAGTATCAGACGGAGAAGCACACTTCGTGTAACACATTCCCCTTTCCTTTTAATGCCGGCGGATCATCTTCGCGATGACAAACACGACAGTGTATTAAAGTTTCACTGATTATGTAGTTGATACCTCTCTATAATTAAGCCTTCATTTCCATAGAGATGGTCCTGATTTTTATTGTAAAGAGGATGCATCAGCCGCGTGTGCGATGGCTGTTGCAATTTTTGAGTTGATATAATGCAAATGTATACAAAAATAATAATATAGACTATGATAGATCAAAAGCACATGAATTTGTTTTTCTTCTTAATCAGCTCATCCATTCTACTCTCTAGAATTCGCCGTCCCTTTTCTGCCTTATCTCTCAGACGTCGTTCGTTCTCTAATTCGATTTTTAGTTGATCACATTGGTCAACCATCGTTTGCTGTATCTGAGAAATCTGGGTTTTCAGTTCTTCCACTTCACCATTGGACTGTTGCTTTTCTTGCGTGATTGTACTCAGTTGTTTTCGAACATCTCGCACAGCCGCCTCAGATCGTGAAAGCTGTGTTTCTAATTTAGCCACTACTTGCTGGTGAGCTTTTACATCCTTTTCTGAGTTGTGCAGCTTGCGCTGGAATGATCGAATGATTTTTTCATATTGTCGTGAAGTAAGGTTTTCGTTGTTACTGCTGCAGTTGATATTGTTGTTTACCAATTCACTCAATGTCGTAGAGGTGGACGCACTATCCCTGTAGTTCAGTACTGGAGAGGACAAAGAACGAACAGGTGTAGGTCCAGGCGAATTGGGTACGCTAGCTGGTATGGGCGGAAGCGGATTTGTTGGTGGTGCGGAAGGAGGAGGAGGAAGACTAGCTACGTTTCGTGCTCCTCGCAAAACAGAGCCGGGTCGCGGATCTGAAAGACGAATACATGATTGTTTGTCGCTGATGCTTTGGGAGAACGACTCCCGCTGAGGCACCAACGGTGACGAACATCCGCGAGCTGTTGAAAGTGACATAAACGATTCCCGATCACCGTTATTTCGTGACACCACGTGTTCCATTTCCTTCTCTAGACGATCATTAGCTGATGTCAACTTCATGACCTCAAGCTCCAAATGCTTGTTCTCCAGCGTTAACTTGTTACGCTGAAGGACCAGTTGGCCTTCCAGATCGGCGATGTGATTCATTAACGTTTCATTATCCTTGGTCAACTGTGCGACTTTATCTGGTTCGTTCGTTTCGTCTTCCGCCTTATTGTCGGGATGATATTCTGCTTCATCGGTTGCCGAGACAGACACCGAGGTATTAGTTACAGATACCACGGACTTATCCTCATCGGGTGAAGCTGTTATCTCAAACTTTTCTTCCGTTGGTGATTCCGATAGCTCCGCCGATTCTTGAACCGCTATTCGATCATTACTTGACGCTGACATCTCCTTGAGATGGTGCTTCGTCTGGAGTAGCGCTTCCAGCTCAATAATTTTATCCATGTGCCGATCTAGCATTAGCTGCATTGCTGTGCACTCTTCGGTTTTGGTAGATAGCTGTGTCTGTAACGTTTCCACTTGTTGATCAAGTTCTTCCACACGGCTTTCAAGAGCGCCCGTCCTTTGCTGCTCGATCTCAGCAAGGCCGGCTTCCAACCGCTTGGTATGCTCCGTCTGTTTGTTAAACTCAGTCCGAACTTGCTCCAGTTCAAGTTCAAGCAATTTCGATCTTTCATCGCCTTCGTGAGCTCGAATGGTGAGATGTTTTAATGAGTTTGCAAGCTCTTCTTTCTCTGCTTCTAATAATTCAACGGTACGTCTCTTCTCCTTCAACTCTTCCTCACGATGGGCATATAGCTGGTGTAGTTCATCTAGCACTTCCAAAGATTTGTTGGTTTTGGCATCTTGACGGCGCAGAGTGCCTTCGATAAGATCAATGACCATCTGAAGCTGTTTCCGTTCTACGCCCATGCCGCACACTTCACGCAGGACACTTTCCATTTCTTTCTGCGTTGTCCGGGCGACTTCATTTTTTTCAGCTACGATATCTTCTAAACAAGCAATTTCCCGATCACGCTCAGCAAGCTGACCACGAAGACTAGTAGTGAGTCGCTCCATCTCTTCCTGTTTAGCTTCAAGTCCGCAAATAATGGCATCTTGTTTCTCTTCGAGTAAATGAAGCGCGCTCAAATCTAGCTTGACTCTCTCTAGTTCTTCCAACCGCTGGCGGAGAGTGATCTGAGTACCCTGTTCGTGGTCCCACATATGTTTCTGTGTCTCCACGAGTTCTTGTTTCGAGTTTCGGTTAGCGTTTGTCAATGAGGTGACTTTTTCGGAAAGCTGGAGAATTGTGTCGTTCATTGTGTCCATTTCCGTGCGCTGTTTTTCTAGTTCCATGCGATAAGCGTCACGTTCAGCAATAGCGGCCAACAATTCGTCCTCCAAGCGCCTTAATTGAAGTATTTGCGTGTCGTGTTCATCTTCAAGCTCAGCTTGCGCAACCTCTAGTGCATGCAGTTGCTCTGTCTTTTGTAACACCTCCTTTTGAAGATCCTGCACAGTGGCTAACTCGGCGGTCATATGACGGTGTGCTTCGCGTAGCTGGCGGAGCTCTTCCTCGATCACGCTGTTGCGTTGACGGGTTACGGTCACTTGATTGTGCAGCTCCTCAATCTGAGAGTTCAGATTCGTAAGTAACATAGCATTGTCGTCGAGTGTGTCACATTCACTGATTGTTGTACAAGTTGAATCCGTGGACTTTGATGTACAAGAAGAAGGCGACGTGCTTCCATTTGGTGAGGCATGTCTGAGTAAATTTACTTCTCCTTTTAAGCGAGCTATCATGGCACGCAGTATTTCTGGGTTATCGTTCGTTGTCCACTCCTCATACTCATTTCGTTCGGCTTTATTCTTGATATTGCGTGCTCTCGATGCATATTTGAGTGTATTGATAGTTTCTGACAGATCCGCTTCAGCCGGACTAACACATGCAATCATTAAGGTTTGTGAGTTGCCACCAAGAGAATCTTGTAAAAGACGTGTTAACTTGGAATCTCGATAGGGAACGTAAGCGGGTCGATCGGAGGCGAGTGTAGAAATCACGTTGCCCAACGCAAGTAAGCCAGCATTAATGTAGATGCCCTCCTTACGGCGATCCCCTTTTGCTGCTGTGCGCTTCAGTCGTTCAGACCCAGCGAGGTCAACAAAAGAGAGTTTGGACTGTGTTACAACCCATTCGCCATCTTCTTGAGGAAGATTGTTTCTGGCCTGTCTTTCCATGTGACCAATCATTTCTTTTACGTTCAGCATACCCGTGCGCCGCCCAACGCCCGTCTCTTTTTTAGTAGAGACCCATTTCTCTTGTTTTAGTGAGATTGTAAAGACGGCATGTGACCGCGATGATTTTGTGTTCACATCGGTGGGACTTGTTGACCGACTTTGTATACCAAGCTTGAGGTACCTAATGACAAAAAAGAAATGAGTGTTAGGGGGGCTTGCATCATGCGGCTTAACGACTTACGTGCCTTTGTACATCTTCTGCACACTCCACAGACATCTCCTTTATGCCCGTCAATTGAATACGACCTTTAATTTCTTGTATGGATATGGGGACGCGCGAAGGATTAAGCAAATCAATAATTTCTTCGTTATAAATTTCGATAAAGGACACTTGAAGGGTATATCGAGTTGACCTGTCAGTGACATTCAAGTTCGATCCTCGGCGCGGTAAAGCAATCATAGAAATTGGTCGCAGCTTGAGATCGGATGATTGACAACGCCGAGGAATGCGAAGCGTGTCTGAAAGAATCGTCGACGACCGGCGTCTTGCTGTTTGGGTGGTCCTGTCGAAAAGTGCAGCTATGGTCCGGGGTATAATGCCTTTTCCATATTCATTAATAACTGCGCAATAAATTTGAAACCGTCTCTATTTTTACCTTCTTGACCCGGCTGACAGTTTACTTCAGTTCCCATTGTGTACGATTTTCCCGACGCTGTTTGTCCCTGTGTAACAACACGTTAGCAATCAACCCTTTTCCATTTTTTTTTTTTTGGTAAAGTGACTCACATAGGCCAAAATGGTAGCATTGTATCCTAATAGCATCGATATAAGAAAAACTTAAATTGCAATGCTTTCAGGGGTTGCTCACCATCAAAAACACTGTCGATCAATCCACTTACAGCATCAAAGACCTGAGGCTGTGTACTCTCTGTATCAAATACATGATCAAAAGAAAATGATTTTTGCAGGGATGGAATTGAAATAACATTTTCTGAAGTTTTTATGACATTATTTGATCGTCGACGATGTGTTGCTGTTGTATTTGGGGGTTTGACTCGAAGTGCTGTCCGATACGCGTTGTTCAACAGATATGAAAAAAAAAAGAACAAAAAGTTGGACTCACCAACTTGTAGTCTCGATGATAATCCCGAATTAGATGATTGTGTCGATGATGAAGGAGTACTCGCTATCGCTATAGTCATGATGTTGCAAAATCATACGATGCCGTCGAAAAGAAAGAATGACGGACTGAGACAATAGCTCGGAATATCAAATGTGGCGGCGAATGTTTGAACCAATAAGAGACTGTGCCGAAAACAGAAAAAAAAATGAAAAGGAGAGGGAAGGGGGAAAAAAAAGAGAGAGAGCGGGAACCATTGTCTGGTTGTCTTTTTAATTAAGAAACACACCTGCGGGGTTTAATGATAGCAATGAAAGAAGAAAAGTTGCCTTATTTTGTCTGGGTTAAAATACGCACTGCATCTTTGGAGTAGATATAACTTGCACCAGACCATACTGTCGTACCACCCACTAGCCAACTATTTCACAGTCATTCGTCTATGTCAACCTTTGTGGTAAACAACTTACTGCATTGCCGTCATAATTTCAGGTCCTGGATATCCCATCGTGACAGATGTTAATGAAGTGCCCATAAGGAGAAGCTGGAACACTGTATTTATCTTGCTGATCATCGTCGGTCTCACCTCAGCCGAAGGTATGGAAAAATCAAAGTATCTTACTAAAGTTTTCTTGTGTAGCCATCCAATATAAATACCATAGAATCACGTTGCGTTCGAACAAATTAATGCTTACCGGTTGTGGCAACGATATATACCGATAATAGAAGGCGGCGAGCACAAGGCCAGCATCTCTTCCCAGAATCAACGCAGCCAGTGACACTAGTCACTGTTTAGAAAAAAAAAAAAGAGTACCATCCCTTAGATACTTACTTGGTAAGACATTTTCCATGGCTAGTGTCACTGTCAATACTGTCATTAACGCCTTATCAGCTGCAGGGTCTATGATGCTGCCAACTACTGTTTTCAGATTATATCGGCGTGCAATATATCCATCTAACTATTTGGTCCCAAACGCATATCACGATACTGTAGGTTAACTTTTATGGTTGTGCAACAACGTGAATGTACCATGTCTGTCAGTCCCGCCAATGCGAATACCCCTAATGCAAAATCGTAGTTATGGTTTAGGATCAGGTAACCGATAAAAGGCGCCGAGAGCAGTCGCGAAAAGGTCAAAAAGTTCGGAATGGTGTAGATATTCTCGTGCGTTGGAATCGTCTCCTTGATCTTTTAAACAGTTATAGACTGGTCAGCAGCGTATTGTCAATACCTTGTTGATCATAACCTTGGCATTTTCAGCTTTTTGCTGAAATTTCGTTTGCGATTTGCCACTGGAGTCTGAACTGGAAACAAGAGTTCGTCTCAAATCTTTCCATTGATTACTTCGTGCAAAAAGCAATGACCGCGCGTGCTGAATTCGAGACAAAGGCCGATTTGCTCGCGCAGAAAAACTAACCAGGCTATGATAAACAAAAACAGGTTCGAATTCTGTCCTCTCCCTCACGCACACACCTGGCTTTAGACGCGGTTGAACAAAAAGAAACACTGGTAAAACGCATGACTGCTGTGGATTGCCGCCTTGCCATGCATTGAGGAACCTTCTGCAGCTGCAATCGCACGAGCAGCATACTGTCCACGTATTCTTTTATGGAAAACGGATTGTTTGAAAATGACCCTTAACGGAAGTACGATAATGTGTGACTTCTGAAAGGAGTTGCCTTCGGACACCCATGACGTAGCCACAGGTATCCATCATCAGCCTTCTTTTGTCCACGTAACTTGTGGAGACCTGAGATGCACTATAGACAAAGTACGCAACAAACAGCATATTGCAAATGTGATAAAATGTGCCCTTAACCGGTGACCCGCGGTAAAGTAACCAGTATAGAATTGACTGGGATAACTTTTCGATATATGAAATACGAGTGACTGGTGACGAACCTAAGAAAAGAATATATGTTAGTGAAAAGCCATATTAGCATTGATAACCGCTTGCCTTAAGTATCAAACCGTGTTATTTACGGTGATACATGCACTTTCGTGCAAATGGACCCAGGAAGGCAGGCAACAAGTCGTACGCGACTTTTCCAGAACGCGGGCTAGTTTTAGCCAACCAAAATCAGCAATAATTTGCCAATTGAACACAGCTTTCCAGAGCCTTCAAATGCCACCTGTGATCTAAATGGTTGTCTAAAGGAATAAAATGAAATATACCGCTGAATGATAAGAAATAAAGATGTATGTATCAGAGAATGCTGTCTTAGGTCATTCCATAGGATATGTATCTACAAAGAAAAGAGAAGTAGAAAGCATAACTTTTTCATAGCTTTCCTTGCCCGCAGATATCACATATGACTATGGAAAACGTTACCAGAGGCTTCATAGGTGTCAATCTGGCTCCTGTTCGAATGCGCAGATATATGGATATTGTGACAAAGAAGGCACAAGAAAAGCAGGAGAAAAAGGAAAAGCGACAGGCTTCTAGCACAGGAATTGGGAGACGATTAAAAAGGCCTATTCGGTAAAACAATTGCAGAAAGCTGCTATCAATGGCTGTCCTACACCAGTCCTTGAACGATTACAACGAAAGGTAATCAATCCTTTGATACGCGAAAGTGAAGAAGAAGAAGGTCAAGGTACTAGCAACATCAGTGAGGGTTGTACTGCTGACGATCAGTACGAGAGTTATGTTGTGGACGAATTAGAAGATGATATCTTGAGTGAGTCTGAGGATGAAGAGGATGGTCAGTCCATTGGTACGAGCTCCCAGCTAACTGCCACCTCTATGAAGGAAACCTCTGTTCGTACTATTTGTGCTTTACTAGCAGTTGTCCGTATGCTGGTTGAGTCACCACAAATTCGCTTTAGTGTCACCGCCCGAGATGTTGCTACTGCTGCTTACAAGGGTACTTCGTCCACAATTGAAGAGCAACGAGTGGCAGCGGGCATCGCCAACTTTCTCCGTCTATATGTGCCATGTAGAGCTGAGTCTAATCAGCCACCTTTGAATCGTGTACTTAACGTTGTCCCTATCGCAGCATTGTCGAACGTGATCAGTGAGATTGTCGGACTGGAGAGTCGCGTGAACTAATTGAATATCGAAACAAAGACAAAACGAAGTCTTTTTCTTTCATTAGAAAAATTATACATGATCATGGTTTATGCATTCAATATTTCTTCTACCGAGGAAGGAGAGTATATTACCAGCAGGTTTTCGGCAAAATCAGAGCGTGAAACTGTCTTTAGCGGCTTCTTCCAGGTCAACAAGATCCAGAAACTGATGAAACACCGTGGTCTGCTATTTCGATGGAAATTTGCACTTGTCAATGAGTGGACTGTGCAGTTGATGGGTAAGATCAATCAACACAGAAAGTTCCAAATATTTGCACTTAAGAAACGCAGAGCATCATCAAGGGTTCCCGAAATTACAAGGCAACCTTTGCCTAGTAAGGCACAACTGAATGAACAAATTGAGAACAAGCAACGACAAATATATCAACTAGAACAACGAATCAAACCCATGCGAATTGAGGTCAGACGCATTGAAAAACAAGGTATGGACTACAACTGGTCTTACACCAAACGCAAAGTTCGCAGTGCGTGTCATAAGTTCAAATGTGTGCGGGATGAAATCCGCGATAAACTGCGCAACCTGATAAACCTGGAAGATCGACTCAAGCAAGCACGCCGAGACCGATACGGCCCTAACAATATCAAGCTGGAAGTTGAGAAGGAAATCGAGGGCAAGGGAAAAGCAGGTGCAGCGGATAGCAGAAGAAAAAAACCTAGACGGAAAAGCAGCAAAAGATCAAAAAGGCAAAACCTGAAAATGCTGTAGTCACGGAAGGAAATATTTCTGAAGTGAGTATTATCAATACTCCAATGTGAAATAGTTAATGATGTCATTAGATGTTGTTGCCTTCTGCACGGGATTTTCTACGGCAAGCATCTACTCCTATCTGTGGTGTTGATCCTGGAATTCGAACCACGGCTGTGAGCTCGATATCAAGCCTCTCTACCTTGATGGACGCCATTGTCCGATATCAGACAGGCCTGACGTGTGAAATTCATGGCGAATATTCTTTCTGGCAACTGTGCGGTTCAGCTGTCAATCACAGTACCCATCGGACAAGCATCGTCTCCGGAGAGAGCGAGCAAACCGCGAAGATAAAGGTGATACAGATGCGGAAGTGAAAAGAATTGAGCGGGATCGGCGCACACGAGAACTTCGTACTTTGAAAGCATATCAGCGACTCACTGATGCTGAGTGAAAGAAGTACTTTCCTGAAGGACATGTAATTGCTCCTGCAATTCACTTCTATGGTCACCGTCAGCCGCTTAACTCCATGATCAAAGGCCATGCCCGTCGAGATACAAAACAACTTCGAGCCCGACACCGCCAAAATGGTTTGATACTTCTCATCAACGAATTCAATACGAGTAAGATCTGTCATTGGTACCTGAAGCCTACATAATTGCAAAAGTATCGTACCCCGGAAGGTCGAATCCGAAAAAGCAACGGAGTGGTTTGATGTCTCAATCCTGCTTGTCCCACTCTGTCCAGAGGCCGCACGACCATGGGTCGAGATGCCAACGCCTCACGAAATATCGCTTTGAAAGGCCTCTCAATGGTCGTCTCTGCCGACGAAAGTCCCCTGCCACCCTTTAATTCTCAGCACACGAGCACATTCCAGCTCGATAATCTTTTTGCTGGCCAACCAAAGCCGGTCCGACATGTGCAAGGCCCGCAGGGCGATTACTGTAGTAAGTTACCCAGTTTGTCATACTTTATTGGTTCTTATATTAAATGTAGATACCCGCTCAGTATATGTAGATACATGACATGAGAAACTGAATGCCACTAATTTGTCCTAGGGAAGTAGTAAGGACGCACCCACAATTATCTTTTATGCAACATGAATCTCGCTGGGCATTCTCAATAGCACTTACTCCCAATGTCAAATACTCTTACAGTTAAATAACCTATTTTTAATTATCCTTCCTCTCGGAAACTACCACTAGGAGGCGCCTCCACTGCCAAACGCCATGTTGTCGGACATTTCTGCTCTGGTCCCCCAGCTTGTGTACCGTTCGTTGCAGTGGAAATAAATATTTTTGGGAGAGAGTGTTCGAGGAGAGTATCAGACAAAACTCTCTTGTGCAGAAATGTTCAGTAAGATGTCTTCATCTCATAATACTTCCATCGAGTGAAGATTTCCAAGTTAAGAATGCGCTATTGCTTTGCAACGCTTCACTGACTGGATACTCTCACCTCTGGTGCTCTATCGTTAAAACGTCGGAATATCAATAATTTGTAACCATGCGTAATAGGCATGGATTTATTAGTAAATTCATCGTGCCAATAGAATGGTGTCATAGGAAACTTTCGCGCCATAACGAGAGTTTCTGGCATAGAGTTTTAGTGCTTGCATGCGGTACTCACGCCATGACACAAAAGGATCTACTGCTCCTAAAAAGTCACCTGATTTCCCTTAATGTGGAAGCCAAGCTGAATTATAGGCGAAATATGTCAACGGGTAATTTTGCTTAAAATGCCATTTCGTACTACACAAATCAAGTGATGTGTTTCTTTGATACCTACCTACTCTTCATTTGGTAACAGACCCATGGAAACTTCTTGCAGTACTTGTTTAAGTGCGGTATCCTTCCGTGCTATTCCACTAATGTTTACTATATCATGTCAAGTAGCTAAAGCAGGATTTTGTCTGCGAGAGCCTAGGTAGTAGTTAACCATTGATGTGCGGTTTTTAACGAACCAAGAATAATGGAAATCAACTCTTGTACGACGTGAGCGAGGGCGCTTGAGTACCGGTTGAAACGAGAAGAGCATCTCATACAGTTCACATGGACTGCTACTGTGGTGGGGATAAGACCAAGCATAAAACTGGACAGAGTAACAAGAAGTACTTCTTTTTGTGACCAGTACCATCGTCGTTGCGTTCAGATAATAGTCCTGGTTTCAATAAGTGCTGACACTCCTTTGTTGGTAACTTCGCTGGTAAAAAATCTTTCGTTCCAGATGTCAAATCCGGCAGAGATCCTTGTTGTATTATTTGTACACAGTACACTTTCTCTAATCAAAGTCGTGTCCCACCAAACACACTGATGGTTTAAACAATCTATCTTTTTCACTTCAACTATATTTTTTAAAATTATGAGGAATCAATTTTTCTCGAAGATGACATGGCTGAGGCTGTTCTGGATTCATGGATTATATCGTTGTGAAAGCCTACAGTCGTGAAACTGCTATTCCTTCTTTCCCTCTTCTCTTAAAGTATTTCATTTTCTTGCCCTTGCACTTTGAGATTGCATCAGAACGAACATGCTGAACCAGCGCAGCGCTCAAGCTCTTAAGAAAAAAATAAATAATATTATATTCGTCCATTCTTATATGCCACAAAGGAAAGAAACTCTTGTGGCTCCTTCCAACAATATCCACCAGTCCAACATAAATATGGATGATGGGTAAAAAGTACTGCTTGGTAGGCAAATTGATGCTGCTACCTTGATATGAAGACTTCTTGTTTTGTCACTCCTTTGGAAGAAAGAAAGATGGATTGAAACTGTTTTGGTTCAAATTCTGACATGAAGTGTAAAGATTACAGTAGAGGGAGCCACAGAGAGAAACTACATCGCCACATTTCACACTCAGCTGACTGATAGACGCACTAGCATGTCTTGCTCACATCGTGCCCTATGCTTGTGGACGACCAACATATGCAATATAAAGTGTACCACTCGCAGCTGTGTCTGACTTCTAGATTTAAATCTTATGTGGATGTACTTCATCTGGAGCTTTTAGTTATTCAACAGTTACACTCTCGCATAGTCTCGGTAGCAAATATCCTCATACTCACCCTCGGAGGGGAGTGCTCGACAGTATTCCCATCTGGATATAGTAACAAATTCAGACACTATAATCGTCTACGGTGATAAAAAAATTTCAAGGTTCACCCCATCGTTCTCACTCAACATAAATAATCGCTTCACGTGCATGCTCTGCCATTCGATTTCCAGTGTTCCATTGGCTAAAACAGCCTACCCCCAGTGGGATTTGTTCTACACATTATGATTTTCCCCCGGCGGAAATGCGAATTGATTACAATTTGTGTGGCTGCTGCTGCCGCGAAGGCCATAAAGGGCTGAGCCAAGATGAACATAATTTGGGGGTTTGGAGTCTTCTCCAGGATTATGCACAGGGATATATCAGTAGATGTGCTGGACTCGATGGAATCCAAAATAGCAGTGGTGCTATCGCTGTTGCGCTCTTGGGGGAGAGGAACCTCCTCCAGGAACATACAAAAGAATTATACAGCATTAAAGGTCGTCTCTTATTCAAGGATAATTGCAAAATCTTCATATTACTTGACCATGGCCTCTTCTTCGCAATGTTGATGGAAGGGATGTGCAATCGGATGTGAATGGAGGGCCAAGTGGTTACAGAAGCACCTCTGGTGATGAACGTCTGGCTGCACATCCCAAACCTATGGACACTTTTCATTAACACTTTTTCAATAAAGAACAATGGGTGAACATTATGACTTGAGTTTGAGAGTGAATTAAAGAAGACGATTGAAGTAACTTTTCCCTACCACAACGGTTATCACCCTGGCTTTCTTTTCCAGTGGTCCCAGACTCGAGCCACCCTCTCTGCAAGCTTTCCTCCGTCGTCTGTCCGTAACACCAGTCTCTGCTTCCCCTCGCAGGCGAAAAATAGTCGTAACGGTGGATATGTCCTGATCTGAGTTATCTTCCTGGGAGCGGGCAAACTCACTGGGGATCAAGGAGAACGGAAAAGAAATAAGAATAAGAGTAAAACGGTTGATGATCCTTTATTGTCGCTATCTAAGTTGGTATTTATATTTTTCTTTAATCTGCGTGTAATCTATAAAACGGTCGAGGATATAAAAATGGAATAAAAGTGAATACATCCCTCCATCACTTTGCTGAGCACAGGCTTCTTGGAGATGTATTCTTTTTGGAGCAGAGGCCGAGAGGACAATGGCTTGCTGATTTGGACGCTTCACTGATTACACAAAGATTATGTGTAACTACAACTTTGCGCGTACGACAAAATTCGTCGGGCGCTGTATTTGTTGTATTCTCGTTTTCCTAGCAATTTCTTGCCAATATCTCTCATCATGACGTGTCCGGCAAATAGAACTGGAGCTCAGTCTACCCTAAAAAAAAAAAAAAAGAAGGTTCCTCATTTTACCACAGTTCCACGAAATGTGGTTTTTTTGGTCGTCTTATAACCTCTCCTTTTTGAGGCACTTACCAAAGCATCTCGCAGAATGAGAAACGAAACCTTCAAAGTCACTTAAATATAAACTATTACATGCCTCACTAATTCTAGTCATCAGCGTCTCCTTTTCAAGAAACTTATTTCGCTTCACTTCACTCTCGACAACCTACCAGAATTGTTCAATTGGATTTAATTCTGGAGAATATGGAGGAAGATAAACGTATCGGTATCCTCGAGAGTTAATACTTACCTGTATTATAACCAAAACTAAGGGTTAAACTCTATTTGAAGGTACGACAATCCGGCTTAGAGGATTGACGTTTGACAAGAGAACTCAAAATGTAATGGCTTGTACCACGTAAACTGTACACCCCCAAAAAAAACAAAAAAAAAGTCTGAAAAGGCGACATAGAGCAGAGACTCAGAGACATGAATTGTTATATAATACCACGTAAATACGGATCTCAAAAGGTGCCTCTTAGCGGAAAGATGTGGTGTGTGGCATAGCTTGCAAAGCTAAGCCCCATCGTAACACACAAATGCACGAAGCTTTTTTCTTAATTTTCGTTTCCCTGGTTTTCGTCCTTTTTTCTCTTTTTTTTTTTTTTTTAACTAAAACAGTGCATGAAGTTTGCTTTGCTTCTACCGTTAACTGCAGTTTATGTTGCAGCTGTAATACCTCCAACGAGGTTCAACGGGGGTATAGACTTTTACACTTCTTGCTTAAAGATACAAATTACTTTTTCGTTCTTCGTTCATAGGTTGTGCTTTGGTGAATCAAAAGATCTATTGTTATGGAGGGCAAACCTCCGTCGGAGGCGGCGTGCTGCAATCCATGAACGATCATTATTCTTTCGATATATCGAAAGATTTTAAGGTTCAGGACGTTGGAATCAACTGGGTTAACCTTCCTCCTCGAAACTTCGAATTGGAGCCAAACTGTTTGTTCCCCATTATACCTCTTCGTCAATTCCCAGGTTATGTTATTCGTGGAGGTCTGGGTCCTAACGACACACTACCTCTTGTAAATGATACAACAATTTATCATGCCGATACCGATACCTGGACAACTGTTACTGGTGGAAGCCTAGTGTAATGCGTGATTTATGAGTGTTTGACAATTTCCTAACATTGTGGACCCATAGACGAGCCTCGATGGGTGCAATCGATGCCAAAAATACCCTCTGGTATTTGGGCGGCGTAAGGTAATTTCACAATAAATTATCTTTTCTTACGTTTTACTTCCTTACAGTGATAAGTATATTGGCTATACTGGGCAAATTGGATACTGGGATGCATTTTCTGTCCTTAATTCTTCGGTAAAAATAGTTGCTCATTTTTCGTGTTGGCTTACCTGAAACCTCTTCTCAAAAAAGTTCATCTGGGACAGCGTGACTCAGTTCAACTCTTACCTTCCACAAAATGTACGACGCATAGGAGGCACAGCTACTGCATCTCTTGACATGAAAATGATTCACTATATCGGCGGATTTAACGCCTTTATGCCTGATAATCTTCGAAATAGCACAAACCCATACCTGCTAGTCCCAGCACCAATGACCGATATTTTGACTTTCGACACAGAAACACTTAAATGGACTTTAGACACTGGAAGTGGAAATATTCCTACACCAAGACAATACCATACAGCTGTTCACTGTATGTGCTCCCAAGAAACGGTAGAGGTCTAACTAAATTTTGCTATAGTGCCAAATTCAGAAACCATCGTCATCTATGGTGGCGCTGTCCCAGGTAAAGAAAATTAGAGAGCATTCTCTCTGTAGCTAACAAATAATCAATTTTTAATGAACATAGACGACCAAAACAATCCAACTAAGACGGTGGATGATTACATCTATTCATTAAATATGACCACATTTATTTGGACAAAAATTACTTCTCTAGGCCCTTCACCAGGCGCAGGTCCTCGATTTGGGCATTCGGGTACGAAAAGAAGAAGAAAAAAAGACATTCTCATTTATTTTTCTGCAGCAATTCTCTTTAACAATTCTATGTTCATCATTTTCGGAGTCGATAGCCAAGGAAAAGAGAGGAACGACTTTTTCGTTATGGATATGATCAATAAGCAATGGACGAATTCTTATCTTGCAAGCGGTCAATATACTTCCATGCCAAATACACAATCTCCATCATCACCATCAACAACAGGACCATCATCATCATCTCTCTCCACCGGAGCACTCGCGGGTATCGTCATAGGTTCAATACTCGGCGTAAGTTAAACATCTGCTGATGAACGAGATGATTCATTTTTTTCCTATATAAGGTCGCCATCATTGCTGGATTTATCGCATGGTTTGTTATCCGAAAGAGACGTCAGTCCAAGACCCACAAAAAATCAGCTCCAGGCAGTCCCACACAAGAAACGCCATTTTCTGAGAAAACTGTGCAGAACTTCTCGTTATCAGGATCGACCTACCCCGAAACAAAACGTGCTGAGAACCAGACCTATTCAATGTCTCAATATAATAGCGAGGACGCACAAACTCAGCGCGAAAAAGTTCCTTTGACTTCAATCCCTTGTCCAGCCTATGACGAAGGATATGATAAACCCCTCTACGTTAGCCAAACACAAACGAATACGGCTGCAACTTCTACTATTATTTCCCCATCACGAGAAAACGACGCTGACAAACCAGACAGCCATGTACCATACTTCACCTTGGCACCTGTCAAACCTGATGGAATTTAGATTGCATTTTTCTTTTTCCCATTCGCGAGTTTAAGTACCCGTAATTTCTTCTTTTTATTTCGTATTGTATTTTTTAAAATGTATTGTATGTTGCTAGACAATCAGGCTGATTTATTAATACACCATTCTTAGCCTATGCTCTATGCACTTTTGAGCATCTAGCAGCTGACAGCTGAAAAAAGAAATTAACAAACGAACGCGAATGAGGAAAATTATATATTCAGGATTGTACAAAACAATTGCAGATCTATTCAATAGTGCATATGAAATAAAGACTATATTTTTGTCACAAATGTATGTAATTCCGGTGTGAATAAATTATCATTCCGAAGTAGCATGGTACACAACATGCATGTAAGTAATAATTGGTCACCATAAGGCTCAAATCTATATCACATAGGAAACGGTGTTTGTTCCAGAGACGGGAATAACTCAGAGGACGCGGTATAGTGTGAAAGCTAATTAAGTCTTACGCTGGGCGATTTTAAGGTTACTTAAGCCCGTTGTAAGCCTCAATACGATCCAGAAAATCCGACGTTTCTTGATCCTCACTATCAATACTTACAGTATTAATGGATAAGCTCAATAACCCTTTTACTCCGTTAGGCCAAGTAAAATAGCAGAGTCAACTTATCTCTCCTTCTCTGACTAATTTCTTTCTCAAGTAAATTCAATAACACATGACATTCGTAATGTTTTTTCATTTTTGACAGCTACGCATACTCTGGCCGTCACTCCATGGATCATATTAGTTCAAGCAGATACTTTACATTCTGCAATAAGAAAAACTTGATGAGTTCATTTTTTAGGCTGTGCTTTGGTGAGGTAATTACATTGGATTCATCGCATTAAAAAACGTCCGAAACCCGCGTTATGCTTGCATGACTATATTCTTCCAATTGACGTAAAATTTATTTGGATACCATAAACAAAATTATCATTATCACCATCATTTCTGAAGTTATATAGTAATTATCTGAAAAATATTCACTGGTTGACAAGATCACATTGAGTTTTCAGTCCCTGATGAACTTCACTTATGGACAATAACCAAGCAGGAGCAAACGTTTTTTCATATGCTGGATCTGGTATCCGTTACAACTACATTAGAGGTTTGCCATATTGAGAAAGTCTCGGTTTTGTTATGTTAGAGTTTAGAAAAGGAAAACAAAAGAAAGCACACCCTTTTTTCCCTTCGTTCACTTGAACAGAACAGAGCCGACGCTATGGAAAAAAAAACCGTTCAAATATTATTTCTAACAGTTCATTAAAAACCAATTTTTCACAATGTGACATATTCAACCCATTCCATAATTAATATCCAGCTTTTTGAACGATGGAATTGAATAGATTCAATGCAATAACTTAGAGTCTGCGCATAAACTGTTCTCGGAATCGAAGATGTCATGTGAAGGAAGGTTCCTCTTTTGGATTCCAAGAACATGGGTATAAAGTATAATAGGTTCCACGACCTACCGACTATTTTAAACGTGCCCAAACTTTACTTTATCCAACTTACTGGTAATTGACGTTTGTGTTGTAACATGTATTTATTGATCAATTACGGATACAAGCTCCCTAATTGTGGAACTATTTTTGAAGTTTATTATTATCCATGTACTTATGATACACAAAAATACTTGGAGCTACTGTTTCTCTAGCATGATATGACAAAAATGAAAAGAAAAGGTGAGAGGATATATTTTATAAATGCAGCTGGTTGCATAATAGCCAAGGTATGAGAAGTTTCTTAAACTCGTTTGGACTGATGTAAGTTTGTGGCAATGTTCCAGAAAATATTAGCTTGGATTTTTTTTGGAGATAAAGCATATATTTTTGATACAAAAATTGCCATTAAGTAGAAACTGATTATTTAAACATGATAAGTACCGCACCTTGATCACCTCCTCAGTGTGTGTATCGGTATTGTAAAGCTGAAGGATTTCAACTAACCTACTAGATGAAACAGTACAATTGGATAAACCGCTATCTTACTATCATAAGTTTCTATAATTAATTGACATTTACAGGCATTTAGATACCATCGAATATGTCGATTCACTTGTAAAGATATCGACTACGGTCAGGCATACCCACAGCCTATTTTTGTTATTAGGAAAGATGAAAATGTATTACGTCTGTAACAATAAGCTAGCATCTAGTTAAATATCTGCGCCACCCAAATTTTGTTAACTTTAAACTACCTAGAGACCCTTTCTAAAGCGTAGACAGGGTTCTCTCTCTATTCTGTAGGAAGTCATCCCAGATAAGTTTTTTTTTTTTTGGTTGGAGCGAACCTTTCTTAGGAAATTAAATAGTCCTGTACACCGCGGCTCTCATGAACACCCTGCAGTTTATTTTGTATTTGTTCGACGCTACCAAGGACATCAATTTTAGATCTCTCCTTCGGTACAGAAAACGTGAACATGTATGAATCATATGTCATAACAATTGGCCACAGTTATAGACCTGAAAGAGTCGCAAAGGACAATAATATAATGACATAAGAATCTACGCCGCGTAGTTCTAGCCGAAAGCGGTTAGAAATGAACTGGTGCTTGATCATTGTAACATTCGGAGTTTTCTCTTGATGACGTTTATAAGCCTACCTACTAGCTAATGACATCCGGATTATATACTCAGAGCAGCCAATGCTACAGCATTCATGAAGGAATATTTATTGTGTCTACCTGAGATTCTGCCCAAAGGTAAGGTCGCTAGACTCTATTTGAAAGGCGCAGGTGACGCTATAAACAGCCCACTAGCACGTAGGACCAAATTGGCTTAGAGAAATGACGTTTGACAAGAGAATTCAAAAATCCAATTGTCTATATTATGTAAACTACACGCAAAAAATATCTGATGAGATGAAACAGAACAAAGATTCAGAGCCATGAATTGTTTTGTAGCGCCAGGTAAATATGGATATCAAAAGGTGCTCCTTAGCGGAGAGAGATAGTGTGCGGCACGTAGTTGGCAAAGCTAAGCCCCACTGTAACACGCAAATACACTAAGTCCTTTTTTAATTTTCGTTTCTCCTGCTCACGTCTTTTTTCTCTTTTCTTACTACAAAGCGCATGAAGTTTGCTTTGCTTCTATCGGTAACTGCAGTTTATGTTGCAGCTGTAGTACCACCGACGAGGTTCAACGGAGGTATAGATTTTTATACTTCTTGCTTAAAGATATAAACCTCTCTTACCTTCGTCGTTCACAGGTTGTACTTTGGTGAATCAAAAAATTTACTGTTATGGAGGGCAAAGCTCCATTGGAGGGGCCGTTTTGCAGTCCCTGAATGATCACTATTCTTTTGATATATCAAAAGACTTTAAGGTTCGAGATGTTGGAATCAACTGGGTCAGTCTCCCTCCTCGAAACTTTGCATTGGAGCCAAATTGCTTGTTTCCCATCCTATCTCTTCGTCAATTTCCAGGATATGTTATTCGCGGAGGTCTGGGTTCTAATAACACACGGCCCCTTGCAAATGATACAACAATTTATCATGCCGACAATGATACCTGGACAAGTGTTCCTGGTGACGGTCAAGTGTAATGCATGATTTGTGAATGCTTGCCTAGTTCCTAACTTTGTATGACTTTAGACGAGGATCGATGGGTGCACTCGATCCTAAAAATACTCTCTGGTACTGGGGTGGTGTAAGGTAATTTTGTAGTAAAATGACCCTTTCTTACTTCTTCTCTTTTCAGTGACAAATATACTGGCTATGGTGGGCAAATCGGGTATTGGGATGCATTTTCTGTCCTTAATTCTTCGGTATGAACATTTTCTCGTTACCATGTTTGCTTACCTGAAACTTCACAAAAAAGCTCATCTGGGGATCTGTGACCCAGTATAGTAATGGAGTTCCACAAGGTATACGACGCATTGGAGGCACTGCTACTGCATCCCTTGACATGAAAACGATTCACTATATTGGCGGATTTAATGCATTCATGCCAGAAAATTTAAGAAATAGCACAAATCCATATCTTCTGGCCCCAGCACCAATGACCGACATTTTGAGTTTTAATACGGAAACGCTTACATGGACTCTAGACACTGGAAGTGGAAATATTCCTGCACCCAGACAGTATCATACAGCTGTTCACTGTATGTATTGTCAAGAAACAGTAGAAGTCTAATTAAATCTTGTTATAGTACCAAATTCAGAGACCATCATCATCTACGGTGGTGCTGTCCCAGGTAAAGAAAATTAGAGAGCATTCTATCTAGAGCTAACAATAATCAAATATTGTGAAAATAGACGACCAGCATAATCCGACAAAGACGGTGGATGATTACATCTATTCACTGAATATGACCACATTTGTATGGACAGAGATTACTTCTCTAGGCTCTTCACCAGGCGCAGGTCCTCGATTTGGGCATTCGGGTAAGAAAAAAGAAAAAGGAACAGCACGGTCTTATTCTTTTTCTACAGCGATTCTCTCTAACAACTCTATGTTCATCATCTTCGGAGTCGATAGTGAAGGAAAAGAGAGGAACGATTTTTTTGTTATGGATATGATCAATAAGCAATGGACAAACTCTTATCTTGCAAGCGGTCAATATACTTCCATGCCAAACCTGCACTTCCCACCGTCAGCAGGATCATCATCATCTCTCTCCACTGGAGCACTCGCGGGTATCATCATAGGTTCAATACTCGGCGTAAGTTAAACATCTGCTGATGAACGAGATGATTTATTTTTTTCCTATATGTAGGTCGCCATCGTTGCTGGATTTATCGCATGGTTTGTTATCCGAAAGAGACGTCAATCCAAGACCCACAAAAAATCAGCTCCAGGCAGTCCCACACAAGAAACGCCATTTTCTGAGAAAACTGTGCAGAACTTCTCGTTATCAGGATCGACCTACCCCGAAACAAAACGTGCTGAGAACCAGACCTATTCAGTATCTCAAAATAACAGCGAGGATGCGCATCATCAACGCGAAAAGATTCTTTTGACCGCACCTCATTGTCCAGCCTACGATGGCGAGCACGATAAACCCCTCTACATAAGCCAAATACAAACTACAGCGGCTGAAACTTCCAGTATTGCTCCCACATCACGAGAAAACGGCGCTGACAAACCAGACAGCCATATACCATACTTCACCTTGGCACCTGTCAAACCTGACGGAATTTAGGCTACATATTTTTTTTTCCCATTCGCAAGTTTAAGTGCCCGTAATTCTGCTTTGTTTATTTTGTGTTCTTTTTTTTTTCGATATCCTGTCTGCTGCTAGATGATCAGGTTGATTTATTAATACACTATTCTTAACTTATGCTCTATGCATCTTTGCATATCTAACAACCGATAACTATAAAAAAAATCAACAAACAAATGTGAATGGGAAAGGTGCTATATTCGGGGTTATGGTACACAATATTCATGTAAGCAACAGCCTGTCAGCATAAGGCTCAGATCTACTATCTTGGAAACGTATGTATTGGAGTCGAGGACAGCTCGTGGACACTATAGTGAAAAAATTGTATTCTTTGGTTCCTTTGGTATCCTCCAGGAACCGATATTAGCTTTTAGTAGCCTCATGGATCCTCCTGGATCCATGGCGATAACGAATAAAAACAGTCATTTCATCAAATTTTCGTCAAGTAAACGATTGCATTATGGCATAGATAGTGACTAAAAAGAAATGTAAAAGGATATAAGCGGTGCTGTACAAGCTGGAGCCATTGGGTACTATGAGGAACCGGGCGGATCCACAGTATCCTTCAGGAACCTATAGGAACCAACAGGAACCATCGTCCTAAAATAGTGAACACTAGGAACCTCGCGATTCCTATGGCTACCCGATTTCCCATGGTGTACATTGAGTTATCAGGCCCTCATTAACTTCACTTATGGACAATAACCAAACAGGAGCAAACGTTTTTCCATAGTGCTGGATCTGGTATCTACTGTGACTACAGTAGAGGTTTGTCATATGGAGAGAGTGCAGCTTTGTCATTTTAGAGTTTAATAATAGAAAAGGACATCCTTTTTTCCCTTCCTACACTTCAACAGTACAAATCCCACGCTATGGAAAAAAGCAGTTCAACTCTTTTTCTTAATAGTTCATTAGAAACTGACTTCTCATAATTTGATCTATTCAATCCATAAACGTTATATTCCATAGTTAACATCCAGCTTTTTGAACGATGGAATTGAATAGATTCAATGCAATAGCTCAGAGTCTGCGCATAAACTGTTCCATGAATTTAAGTTATCATTTGAAGGAAGAATCCTCTTTTGGATACCAAGAACGTGGATATAATATATCACAGGTTCCACGACCTACAGACCACTTTAAATGTGCCCAAAACTCTACTTTGTCCAAATTACTGTAATTGACGGTTTGGGTTGTAAAATGTGTTTTATTGATCGGTTACAGGTACAAGCTTATTAATTATAAAGAACGAGGTAAACCATCAATCATCCTCTCAACTAGTTCAGCAAGGAGTATACAGAAATACTATAAGGCAAAGCACGGTGCAGATCGGAGGATATTGGTGCCCATAGGATCAAACTTACAAGGGAACTACTTCTGCATCTCATCACCCGCGTCCTTATGATACATATAAATACTTGGTGCTGCTGTTTCTCTAGCATTGTAATGACGAAAATCGAATAGAGAGGATGAGAGGATGTATTTCACAAATGCAGCTGGTTCAGTCATGGTCATAATCTTTGGGCTGAAGTTTGAGACAATATAATGACATAATGCTTTAAGAACTATTATCTTGGATTTGTTGGGAAATCAAGCATGTATTCTGGTGCAAAAACTGCCAGCAAGAAGTAGAAACCGATTGATATACCAAGACTGGGTCCCACACTTTGATCACCTTCTTAGTGTGGGTATTGATCTTGTAAGTCTGCCTACCAAAGATTACTTATTGAACGTTTAGTTTTGTTTTTTTTCTTGTAACTCAATTGTCTCTTCTTCGTTTTTCGCCCATTTTGACCATTACAGTAGCCAATGGCTTTGACACACCTACTATATAATACTAAACGTGTTGCAAAAGTTTTCTGATTTTGATAGAAGCGGTGATTTCTGACTGTATAAGCGTAGCGTTTCCAACGCCCAAATTTCAGAGGAAATGGATATTTCTAAGTCATCCGTGGGCTATATAACTATGCAATGAAACAACTGGGAGGATGGATCCGTCTTTCAGTCCGAAACGCAAACAACGTTGCCAAAAACTGATGCTAAGACCCTCGGTCTGAAAGTAATATGCGCTCCAAAACAAGTATGCAAAGTTCTTCTGAAAAATCTTGGAAAGTGCTATTATGCGAAGAAGACTTCCATTCGCATAGCCCAAGATTGAAACTAGCACTGGCTGAGAGACTCTAGAGACGGTGTTCTATGTTTGGTTAATGTTCAGCGCGTCTGGAGTATAGAACAACGGTAATTTACCAATCCAGTCTGATGAATCCAGGTTCAAGATGAATCGCTACAATGATTATGGTGCGAAAGTGATTTGCAAAAGTAGAGAGAACTTTACGAAAGCCGAACACTATGTAAATAAAAAGTTTGGAGCAAGTGTTATGGTGGTGCGTGGCTGCTTTGTTGCACCTGGCGTGAACCCTCTCGCCATCACGCAAGATATCTGTGTAAACTGTCTCTCAAACTATTTCTTGCCCTACTACCAAGAACTTTGTAGGACCGCCAGCGTGCCGCACACATTCCATGAGATAGGAATAGTCTGCCGCAAACCCAGATTTGAAATCGAACACCCGTGACACATCCTAGAACGACGAATCAAAGATAGATAAGATCAGATAAGAATAAACAAAAGTTGTAGTCTCTCCTGAATGTAAAATCTGAGATATCACAGCACAAGAAATGGAAGCACCTTGAGCAGAATGTCACACAGGATACGGGATGCTTTATATGCTGGTCGTTACAAAACTCACTCTTAGGGTGCCTCTTTGGTATATACGCACCTTTTTTTTTTTCTTTCTTTCGAGATTCTTCGAGAACCATAGATTCCATGTTGTATGGTATCCATGCTCGATGGTTAAGCTGTGTTCCTAGCTGGAAAGTAAAATACATTAAAGCTCGACCGGTGACTTTCGGGGAGGGCAGCGTACTACCTTAAGCTTGGCCGGATACGGCTTGTGAACATCGTATAGTTGGTCAAGCTAAGCCTCCATGTAAGGTACAAACCGGCTATGTCCCTTTTTTACATTGTTTTCTCATGTTGTATTTTTTTCTTCTTTTACTGAACAGAGCATGAAGTTTGCTTTGCTTCTATCGGTAGCAGCAGTTTATGTTGCAGCTGTAATACCTCCGACGAGGTTCAACGGGGGTATAGACTTTTACACTTCTTGCTTAAAGATACGAACTACTTTTTCGTTCTTCGTTCACAGGTTGTGCTTTAGTGAATCAAAAAATTTATTGTTATGGAGGGCAAACCTCCGTCGGAGGCGCCGTGCTGCAATCCCTGAACGATCATCACTCTTTCGATATATCGAAAGATTTTAAGGTTCAGGACGTTGGAATCAACTGGGTTAACCTTCCTCCTCGAAACTTCGAATTGGAGCCAAACTGTTTGTTCCCCATTATACCTCTTCGTCAATTCCCAGGTTATGTTATTCGTGGAGGTCTGGGTCCTAACGACACACTACCTCTTGTAAATGATACAACAATTTATCATGCCGATACCGATACCTGGACAACTGTTACTGGTGGAAGCCTAGTGTAATGCGTGATTTATGAGTGTTTGACAATTTCCTAACATTGTGGACCCATAGACGAGCCTCGATGGGTGCAATCGATGCCAAAAATACCCTCTGGTATTTGGGCGGCGTAAGGTAATTTCACAATAAATTATCTTTTCTTACGTTTTACTTCCTTACAGTGATAAGTATATTGGCTATACTGGGCAAATTGGATACTGGGATGCATTTTCTGTCCTTAATTCTTCGGTAAAAATAGTTGCTCATTTTTCGTGTTGGCTTACCTGAAACCTCTTCTCAAAAAAGTTCATCTGGGACAGCGTGACTCAGTTCAACTCTTACCTTCCACAAAATGTACGACGCATAGGAGGCACAGCTACTGCATCTCTTGACATGAAAATGATTCACTATATCGGCGGATTTAACGCCTTTATGCCTGATAATCTTCGAAATAGCACAAACCCATACCTGCTAGTCCCAGCACCAATGACCGATATTTTGACTTTCGACACAGAAACACTTAAATGGACTTTAGACACTGGAAGTGGAAATATTCCTACACCAAGACAATACCATACAGCTGTTCACTGTATGTGCTCCCAAGAAACGGTAGAGGTCTAACTAAATTTTGCTATAGTGCCAAATTCAGAAACCATCGTCATCTATGGTGGCGCTGTCCCAGGTAAAGAAAATTAGAGAGCATTCTCTCTGTAGCTAACAAATAATCAATTTTTAATGAACATAGACGACCAAAACAATCCAACTAAGACGGTGGATGATTACATCTATTCATTAAATATGACCACATTTATTTGGACAAAAATTACTTCTCTAGGCCCTTCACCAGGAGCAGGTCCTCGATTTGGGCATTCGGGTACGAAAAGAAGAAGGAAAAAAGACATTCTCATTTTTTTTTCTGCAGCAATTCTCTTTAACAATTCTATGTTCATCATCTTCGGAGTCGATAGCCAAGGAAAAGAGAGGAACGACTTTTTTGTTATGGATATGATCAATAAGCAATGGACGAATTCTTATCTTGCAAGCGGTCAATATACTTCCATGCCAAATACACAATCACCATCATCACCATCATCACCATCATCAACAGGAATATCACCATCAACAGGAATATCATCATCCTTATCTCTCTCCACCGGAGCACTCGCGGGTATCATCATAGGTTCAATATTCGGCGTAAGTTAAACGTCTGCTGATGAACGAGGTGATTTACTTTTTTCCTATATATAGATCGCCATCATCGCTGGATTTATCGCGATTTTTGATATCCGAAAAAGATCTAAATACAGGGTCTGCAAATCTGTAGATCCATGCAATTTCACAAATGACACAACTCATTTTCCTACAAACCCCATGCGGAACTGTTCATCAGCATCAATCCATTCCGAGGCTGGACGTAGTGATCGCCGACCGGACTCACTGTCTCGAGATATCTACATGGAAGTTCCTTTCATAGAAAGTCCTAGTTCAACGTATGGGAATGAGAGACAGAAACCTACTAATATTCCGGAAGAACAAAATACTCTTGCAACATCTTCTAATATTGCGTCCATGCGACAAGAAAACAGTCTTAACAAACCAGACGGTCATATAGCATATTCATCTTAACGCCTACGAAGCCTGACAAGATATAGATAAAAAAGATCTCTTGGATTTTTTTTATTTTCATTTCACTACTTACGCTCTTTTAAACGGTCGTAATCACTATATTTGTGGTTTTCTTAATTATAGTTTTGCAGCAGATATATGACCTATTTTTGTCATTTGCATTGACTCTTCTAAATATCCCGTTAGGGATCGGTTACAACTGCTGACTAATTTCTGAACCTAAAGCTACGTTGGAAAGCGATTATCCCATCACAGTGTGATATAAGCTTATCTGCTGGATCTTTAAGAAACCCCACAGATAGAACCCAGTAGTGGCAAGTCACTGTCAGCCTTACGTATGATGAAAGCGACCATACTAGATTGTTGGGTCTGCCTACCATACTAGTCTGATTACTATTTTTCTCACAGTGAAATCATATTACGGTTCATTATCGGTTCAAATAGTGGAAGAGCTCGGCAGAAAGGTAATTTTTAACTTTGTATGAAATACTATAATTTTTCTTCTTCTTTTTTCAGACTTGATATGGACAAAGATATAGATCGGAAGATATGCTCTCTACCAGAGGTGGCCACACTTCCTAAGCACGCCGAGCGCCAAACTTCCAGTTATGAACGACGCATCAGCAACCTTTCTGAGTCATCAAATAGTGTAGACAAGCATAACCACGGTTTTCAATGGCAGTGGCTATCTATCAGCAGCAAAAATAGGGTTGACCCACGATGTTACAGCAAAGCAAAAAAATATACTATTCTACTCGTTGTTTCAGCGACGAACATGATGTAGGGCGGAAACTACTACCTTGATTTGATCTAAAGTTGTCAATCTAGAGCGCCGTTCAGCACCATGATCTATGTAACTGTTTGCAATATTGCTTCACCAAATTAATAGCAAAATATGGCTCCCAAAGTATCCTGCCCTTGGCGATATTGAAAAAGCACTTCACACTACTCCAACAGCGGCCAATGCCTCATGTACGGAATACGCGATCGAAATAGAAATTAACGCTGCTTTAGTATCTGTATTTACTTGGACCGTGGCTGTGCTTGTATGTACAGACATACTACATTGACACTATCATTTTAATACTCTGGTTTAGCCAATGATATGGGGAACCTTAGCTGATACATTTGGCAATGCCCTTTGGTCCATAAGAGAACTGACGTATCTGAACTTGTAAAGGACGACGGCCAGTGTATCTTACAGCAATTATTATTTCAACGGTTGGTTCAATCTGCTGTGCAATATTCGTCAACATCACAATGTTTATTGTATCCCGTATTATCAGTGGCATTGGGGCAGCTTCCGTAAATTGAATCATTTACATGCTATCATTCCCTTCTTATACAGAGTGTAGGTCATGTCATCAGGAGCGGGAACGATCTCTGACATTTTTGAACCGATTCAACAGGGAAGAGCCTTCGCATTATTGAACGGCGGAATTAATCTCGGAGCAGCGCTCGGGTATATCAAATTAGTAAGCTACAAGCAAGACTAAGCAATTTCTTGCTAGGCCAGTCATTGGAGGCTACTTAAACGAGGCGTTTGGCTGGCGAAGTAATTTATGGTTCCTTGCGATTTATACAGGCTGTGCATGGTTGTCTATCCTTTTCCTATTACCAGAGACGCAGAGGTCGTCCCAAACATTATGCGAAGCAGAGATACAAACACAGAAACACTTTCGGTGCTGGGTAAATCCATTATCATCTCTGGCCTTATTCAGATTCTCGGGTATCTTTTTGTGCAGTCTCTTCAGTGCTGCTATGTATGTTATTTTAGCAATGCGTGGAGATAACATTTCATCCCTGACAGTTTTTAGTACCTTTGCTACATATCTTCGTTACGCAACAGCAACACGAACATATCGTAATCAGTATCATCTCGAGACTGGAACCGTAGGACTGTTATATTTAACCATGGCTGTTGGAACTGTAGCTGGATGTTTTGTTGGTGGGAAATACTCTGACAACTTGTATCGTCAGCGCATCAAGAAGGCCAAAAATGGGGAAATTTATCCGGAAATGCGAATAGGTGGATGGATTTTCTGGGGTTCGATTGTGCTGCAATGGATCGCATTAGCAGAATTTGGCTGGTGTGTCCAGATGAATGTTCACTGGGCGTACAGCCTTATTGGACAGATCATTTGTAAAAAATGGGCCAATTAGAGACATGAATTACTGAAATTTCGAATAGCTGATTTTGCGTTAGTGATACCTGCTGTTGTTATTTCCGCTTATATCGTAGATTGTTTTCCGAGACAAAGTGCATCCGTTACAGGTAATGGCAGCTCTAGATTTATTAGTGAAATAAGAAAAATGGTTTTTATAGCATGTAACAACTTTGCAAGATACAGTGCTGGAGGTACCAGTGCTGTAGTTGCATATGGTGTTGTGGAGGCTCTTGGCAACGGCATTCTATACACAGTGGTTGGCGGAATTGTTTTCCTTGCATCCATTACGGTGCTTATTATAAAGTTAAAATGCAGGCAATGGGCCTACAGACGGGAAGACTGTACTTAATAGTCAAATACATACTGTCGTGCCGAGAACTTTGATATAAAGGCTAGAAAGGCTGTCAATGATGCGATGAAATTCTTTTTATTTACCGTCACTATCATCATAGTTATATGGTTTATTCAGATACACAACGCGATACATATTAAAATTATAGACAATCATGAGGTAATAGAGAGAGGATTGTGCACTCACAAACGACCATCGATTGCCTGCGGACCTCTTTATTTCTTTCGTAAGAATCATCGCAGATCCCAACGAACCACCTTGTTGTAAATGCTGATGTATTCAGACAATGATTTTTTTTAATGTTCCAAAGCATTCATCATAACTTCCTTTACAGTTTAAGTGCTTATACATAAATCTACAATGGCTGGGTTTTCCAATGGTTATGGAACGAGATAAGCTTATGCACTTTTATCGACAGCAATACAAAGAAAATAGCAGTACAATACCAGCATAGAGAG